>VZUI01031225.1:0-10266 GCA_013401135.1 Cettia cetti | reverse complement strand
CCCCAAACCCCCCAAAATCCCCCCCAGACCCCACCTTGGAGTCCCCGCGGGGGCCCCGGTCCCGCTCGCGGTCGCGGCGCCGCAGCCGCTCGGCGAAAGCATCGCGCTCCCGCAGGTCCCGCAGCCGCTCCCGCTCCGACGCCTCCCACTCCTCCTCGGGCTCCTCGGGGGGCTCAGAGGCTCTTGGGGAGGTGGGGAACGGATTGGGGGACCCCAAAAAGCCCCAGGGGACCCCAAAAACCATCCCTGGAGTGCAAAAATCCAACCCTGAGCACAAAGTCCGCCCTGGTCTGACACCTCCCGCTCCTCCTGCAGCTCTTTGAGGGGCTCAGAGGCTCTTGGGGAGGTGGGGAACGGATTGGGGGACCCCAAAAACCCTCAGGGGACCCCAAAAAGCCTCAGGGGACCCCCAAAAAGCCCCTTGGGACCCCCAAACACCATCCCTGGAGTGCAAAAACCCAACCCTGACCATAAAAACCCCACCCAGGACATCAAAAAGCGTCAAAATCTCAACTGGGACCACAAAAAATCAAACTGGGGACACCCAAAATTTCATTTGTGATCCCCAAATCCCACCCAGGACCCCCAAAATCCAACCAGGACCCCTAAATTCGCTCTAGGATCACCAAAATCCCACCTGGGACCCCAAAATCCACCCCAAAACCACAAAAATCTGATGAATTTAGAGAGTTTTGGGGATCCTGAGGGCGGAAACCCCAAAATTTCAGCGCCCAAAGGATCAGGGGAGCCCCAAGGGGAAAGAGGGACCCCCCAAACCTTCCCAAATTTGGGGACGACTCCCAAAATCTCCTCAAATTTGGGGGGGTACACCCAAAATCCCCTCAAATTTGGGGGGAGCCACCCAAAATCCCCTCAAATTTGGGGGTGACCCACCCAAAATCCCCTCAAATTTGAGGGAATCCACCCAAAATCCCCTCAGACTTGGGGGACCCACCCAAAATCCCCTCAAATTTGCGTGAACCCACCCCAAACCCCCTAAATTTGGGTGGACCCACCCAAAATCCCCTCAAATTTGGGGGACACATCCAAAATCCCCTCAAATTTGGGGGAGCCACCCAAAATCCCCTCAAATTTGGGGGTGACCCCCAAAACTCCCTGAAATTTGAGGGGAGCCACCCAAAATCCCCTCAAACTTGGGGGACCCACCCAAAATCCCCTCAAATTTGCGTGGACCCACCCCAAACCCCCTAAATTTAGGTGGACCCAACCAAAATCCCCTCAAATTTGGGGGTGACCCCCCCCAAAATCCCCCCCTACTCACGGTGGGGGTGACGGGGACGCCGCGGTGGCCTCAGGGGGGGACTCGGAGCGGTGACGTCGCCTCAGGTGGCGCCGGCGGGGGCGTGGCTCGTTCTGGGCGTGGTCCTGGGCGGGGCCTGCCCCCTCCTCGTCGCTCTCCACCAATCGGTAGCCGCGGTTCTGCCGCTGCAGCTCCAGCGCCGCCCGCTCGGCCGCGCGCCCGGGGGGCTCCCGGGGGGCTTCCCGAGGCACCTGGGGGCGGGGCGGGGTCAGGACACGCCCAAGGGGCCACGCCCTGAATGGCCACACCCGCTTGGCCGCATCCAATATGGCCGCGCCCGTTTCCGTCCACCCAATATGGCTGCTCCCATTTGGCCACGCCCAATATGGCCACACCCACTTGGCCACACCCACTTAACCACACCCAATATGGCTGCACCCACTTGGCCACGCCAGAAATGGCCACACCCAATATGGCCACACCCACTTAACCACACCCAATATGGCCACACCCACTTAGCTCCACCCAATATGACCACACCCACTTAACCACACCCATTATGGCCGCACCCACTTAACCACACCCATTATGGCCGCACCCACTTAACCACACCCAATATGGCTGCACCCACTTGACCACACCCAATATGGCTGCACCCACTTAACCACACCCAATATGGCTGCACCCACTTGACCACACCCATTATGGCCGCACCCACTTAACCACACCCAATATGGCTAAACCCACTTGACCACACCCAATATGGCTGCACCCACTTAACCACACCCAATATGGCTACACCCACTTAACCACACCCAATGCGGCCACACCCACATCACCACACCCCAAACGGCCACGCCCATTGGAAGCCAGAGCCCAGCTTGATTGGCTGCTTGGTGTGGGAGTCCCACCCACTTCTGGTGACGTCATCTTTAAGGTCGGTTACGCCACGCCCCCTCCTGACCACACCTTGCCTTCAAGCCCCACCCCTCCAACACCAAATATGGCACCTTGAAGCCACGCCCACCCCCTCAGGCCACGCCCAGCTCTCCATATAAACCTGCAGCCAAAGCCCCGCCCACTCCCCCTCAGCACCAGCCACACCCCTCCCACTACCCCATCACGCGAAAAGCCCCGCCCCCTTTCCCCACAAAGCCCCGCCCACTCCCCCTCAGTGAAAGCCACGCCCACTCCCACTTTCCAGTCTCACAAAGCCCCGCCCCTTCCCCCACAAAGCCCCGCCCACTCCCGCTCAGCACAAGCCCCGCCCCTTCCCCACAAAGCCCCGCCCACTCTCACTTTCCCGCCTCGCGGTGAAGCCCCGCCCCCTTTTCCCCCCCACGCGAGGCCCCGCCCACCTTTTCCCACAGCTGGCGCGCGAACTCGCGCACGCGCGGCTCCTCCACGCGCAGCGCCTCGGTCTCGCGCAGGCGCTCCAGCAGCTCCTCCAGGCTGCGGCTGCGCCGCGCCAGCGCCACCAGGAAAGCGGGGACGTGGCGGGCGCTGAGGCCCAGCAGCTCCTGCAGCTGCCCGGACACCCAGAGCTCCAGGGCCGCCATGGCGGCCATGGCCGCTCCGGCTTCTTCCTCCTTCTCCTCCACCCCCTCACGGAGCCGCCGTCCAATCGGCGTTCAGCGCGGGGAGGCGCCGGCCAATCGGCGCGCGGCTCGCGCCTCCCGCCCTCGCGCGGCGGCCAATCAGCGCGCGGCTCGCGCCTCCCGCCCTCGCGCGGCGGCCAATCGGAGCGTTGCGTCGCGCGAGGCCCCGCCCACCGGCCGTTCTACCGTAATGCCGCGAGAGCCTTAGCGGTTCTACCGTAACAGCGCGTGGAGAAGCGCGGCCCCAAAAAAAAAAAATTCCAATAATTCCCATTAAGTTTCCTTTTATTTCCCCCCCCCCAAAATCCATCAATCCGATTGCAATTAAAATTTCCTCGCTATTTTCCCCAAAAACGTGGTTTTTTCCCCTCAGAAATTCCCTTTTTTCTCCTCAAAATCCGTCATTTTCCCCCCAAATCCCCCCCCGTCCCTCCAAGGATTTCCTTTTCCCTCTGGGATTCCTCCACTTGCTTCTCAAAAAACTTCACTTATTTTTCCTCGAAACATTTTTATTACAAAAAAACTTTCCAAAAAAACACACTTTTTACAAAAAAAAAGGACAAAATCGGGGATTTGGGGATTTTTGGGCTCCCAAACTCCAGGATTTTGGAGGTTTTGGGATTCCAAACTCCAGAATTTCGGGGATTTGGGGATTTTTGAGATCCCAAACTCCAGAATTTGGTGATTTTGGGATTCCAGACTCCAGAATTTCAGAGATTTTGCGGGCTTCATCTCCCAAACTCCAGAATTTGGGGATTTGGGGCTCCCAAACTCCAGAATTTCATGATTTTTGCGCTCCCACACTCCAGAATTTTGGGGATTTCGGGGTTTTTGAAATCCCAAACTCTAGAATTTGGGGATTTTGGGATTTCAAACTCCAGAATTTCAGGGATTTCGGGATTTTTGTGCTCCCAAACTCCAGAATTCTGTGATTTTTGCGCTCCCACGCTCCAGAATTTTGGGGATTTGGGGGGTTTTAAGACCCCAAACTCTGGAATTTGGGGATTTTGGGATCCCAAACTCCAGAATTTTGGGGACTTTGGGGTTTCTGAGAACCCAAACTCCAGAATTTGTGGAATTCGGGATTTTTGTGCTCCCAAACTCCAGAATTCTGTGATTTTTGCGCTCCCACTCTCCAGAATTTTGGGGATTTGGGGGGTTTTAAGACCCCAAACTCTGGAATTTGGGGATTTTGGGATCCCAAACTCCAGAATTTTGGGGACTTTGGGGTTTCTGAGAACCCAAACTCCAGAATTTGTGGAATTCGGGATTTTTGTGCTCCCAAACTCCAGAATTCTGTGATTTTTGCGCTCCCACTCTCCAGAATTTTGGGGATTTGGGGGGTTTTAAGACCCCAAACTCTGGAATTTGGGGATTTTGGTATTCCAAACTCCAGATTTTCAGAGATTTTGGGGTTTTTGTGCTCTCAAAATCCAGAATTTCAGCATTTTTGCGCTCCCAAACTCCGTAATTTTGGGATTTTTGCGCCCCCACGCTCCAGAATTTCGGGATTTTTGCGCCCCCAAACTCCAGAATTTTGGGGATTTGGGGATTTTGGGGGCTCAGGCGCTGTGCTTCTGCCTCTTCCAGAAGCGTTTGACGTCGGGGTGGCCGGCGGGGGTCACCACCATCAGGCGCCGCGCGGGGTTCTCGAAGACGAGCACGCCCAGGGCGCGGGCGTGGTCCCGCAGCACCTCGAAATCCACCTGGGACAGGAACTGGTTGTACAGCACACCTGGGGGACAGGTGGGGACGTAGGGGACACGGCCAGGGGGGCACTGTGTCCTTGGGGTGTCACCTTTCCCCTTGGGGTGTCACCTCCCCCCTTGGGGACATCCCCAGGGTGTCACTTCCCACTTTGGGGACACCCTCAGGGGGGCACTGTGTCCTTGGGGTGTCACCTTTCCCCTTGGGGTGTCACCTCCCCCCTTGGGGACATCCCCAGGGTGTCACTTCCCACTTTGGGGACACCCTCAGGGGGGCACTGTGTCCTTGGGGTGTCACCTTTCCCCTTGGGGTGTCACCTCCCCCCTTGGGGACATCCCCAGGGTGTCATTTTCCCCTTGGGGACATCCCCAGGGTGTCATTTTCCCCTTGGGGACATGGTTTGTGGTGTCACCTCCCCCTCGTGGTGTCACCTTCCCCTTAAGGACACCCTGAGGACACTCTGGGGACACTTTGGGACATTTGGGGACACTCTGGGGACACTTTGGGGACATTTGGGGACACTTTGGGACATTTGGGGACACTTTGGGGACAGTCTCACCGTCGGAGAAGCGCAGCCGGTCCCGCTCGAGCTCCCAGAGCCGGATCTGGTCAGTGATGGTCGGGGGCAGCACCGGGCTCTGGGGACACCGGGGACACCGGTGGGGACAACAGTGGGGACACCGGGGACAGTGGGGACACCCATGGGGACACCGGGGACAATGGGGACAGTGGGGTCACCCATGGGGACACCGGGGACACAGGGGACACCAGGGACAACAGTGGGGACACCGGGGACACAGGGGACAGTGGGGACAGTGGGGACACTCATGGGGACAACAGGGACAGTGGGGACACCCATAGGGACACCAGGGACACAGGGGACAGTAGGGACACCCATGGGGACAATGGGGACACAGGGGACACCAGGGACAGTAGGGACACTCATGGGGACACAGGGGACACCAGGGACAGTGGGGACACCCATGGGGACACAGGGGACAGTGGGGACACTCATGGGGACAACAGGGACAGTGGGGACACAGAGGACATGGGGGACAGTGGGGACACAGGGGACACCCATAGGGACACAGGGGACAGTGGGGACACCCATGGGGACAGGGATGGGGACAGAGACAGGGACAGGAACATTGGGGACATTGGGGGACATTGGAGGACATTGGGGGACATTGGAGGACATTGGGGGACATTGGGGACATTGGGGACATTGGGGACATTGGGGGACATTGGGGACATTGGGGACATTTGGGGACATTGGGGACAGGGACCCCTCCACAGCCAGGGAACCCTTGGAACGAGACCCCAGGGAATGGGACCCCCCAAAAATGGATTTGGGACCCCCAGGATGGATTTGGGAACCCCCAGAGTGGATTTGGGACCCCCAGAACGGATTTGGGACCCCCAAAAATGGATTTGGGACCCCCCAGGATGGATTTGGGACCCCCCAGAGTGGATTTGGGACCCCCCAGAGTGGATTTGGGACCCCCCAGAGTGGATTTGGGACCCCCAAAAATGGATTTGGGACCCCCAGGATGGATTTGGGACCCCCAGGATGGATTTGGGACCCCCAAAATGTTTTGGGCCCCCCGTTCCCCCTCACCTGTTTGGCCATGGCCGGGTGGGCGCGGGTGCGCAGGAAGTGAATGATCTGTGGGGACAGCGCTGGCACCGTGTCCCCAAGGTCCCCAAAGTGTCCCCCAAGGTCCCCAAAGTGTCCCCAAAGTGTCCCCAATGTCCCCAGTGTCCCCCAATGCCCCCAGTGTCCCCCAATGTCCCCATTGTCCCCAGTGTCCCCATTGTCCCCAATGTCCCCAGTGTCCCCAATGTCCCCAGTGTCCCCATTGTCCCCAGTGTCCCCAATCCCCCCAGTGCCCCCAGCTGTCCCCAATGTCCCCAGTGTCCCCCAATGTCCCCATTGTCCCCAAAGTCTCCCAATGTCCCCAATGTCCCCCAATGTCCCCAATGTCCCCAATGTTCCCAGTGTCCCCAGTGTCCCCAATGTCCCCAATGTCCCCAATGATGTCCCCAATGTCCCCAATGTTCCCAGTGTCCCCAATGTCCCCAATGTCCCCAATGTTCCCAGTGTCCCCAATGTCCCCAATGTGTCCCCAGTGTCCCCAATGTCCCCAATGTCCCCAATGCCCCCAGTGTCCCCCAATGTCCCCAATGTCCCCAATGTCCCCATTGTCCCCAGTGATGTCCCCAGTGTCACCTGCTCGGCGGTGATGCCGTTGGCGATGGCCGCCTGCACGCTGTCCCTTGTCACCTGTGCCACCACCAGGTTGGGGAAGCGATAGAGCAGCTCCGAGAAGAGCGCGATGAGCGCCACCTGCAGCTCCGAGTCTGACAGGGACAGCGGGGACACAGGGGACATTGGGGACACAGGGGACATTGGGGGACATTGGGGACATTGGGGACATTGGGGACAGCCAGGGGACATTGGGGACAGCCAGGGAACACAGGGGACAGCCAGGGGACACAGGGGACATTGGGGACAGCCAGGGGACATGGGGACACGGGGGACAAGGAGAGGACAGCCAGGGGACATTGGGAGCATTGTCCCCTGGCTGTCCCCAGGTGTCCCCACTGTCCCCAGGTGTGTCCCCAGCTGTCCCCAATGTCCCCAGCTGTCCCCAATGTCCCCAGGTGTGTCCCCAATGTCCTCAGCTGTCCCCAGGGTGTCCCCAGGTGTGTCCCCAGTGTCCCCAGGTGTCCCCAATGTCCCCAGGGTGTCCCCAGGTGTGTCCCCAGTGTCCCCAGTGTCCCCAGTGTCACCTGTGTAGGCGTAGATGCGGTAGTTGGTCTCCACCAGGATGAAGCCGTGGCTGTCGGGCTCTGTCCCCAATGTCCCCAATGTCCCCAAGGATGTCCCCAAGGCTGTCCCCGCTGTCCCCGAGGCCAGCGCGATGGCCAGGCGCGTCGGGTAGAAACGCCGCGACTTCCGCTGGGGACAGCGGGGACAGCGTGTCCCCAAGGGTGGCACTGTCCCCAAGGGTGGCACTGTCCCCAGTGTCCCCAAGGGTGGCACTGTCCCCAAGGGTGGCACTGTCCCCAAGGGTGGCACTGTCCCCAGTAGGGTGGCACTGTCCCCAAGGGTGGCACTGTCCCCAAGGGGAGGGTGGCACTGTCCCCAAGGGTGGCATGTCCCCAAGGGTGGCACTGTCCCCAGTGTCCCCAAGGGTGGCACTGTCCCCAGTGTCCCCAAGGGTGGCACTGTCCCCAGGGGCTGGCACTGTCCCCAGTGTCCCCAAGGGTGGCACTGTCCCCAGAGGGTGGCACTGTCCCCAGTGTCCTCAGTGTCCCCAAGGCCAGTCCTGTCACCCCCCAGTGCTCCCAGTCCCTCCCAGTCCCTCCCAGTGCTCCCAGTCCCACCTTCCTCTGGAACACCAGCCCGAACTCGCGCAGGTGCTGCAGGAAGGTCAGCAGGGACTCGCTCATCCCCTCCACGGAGTAATCCTGCACCACACCAGTTCAAACCAGTGCAAACCAGTTCAAACCAGTGCAAACCAGTTCAGACCAGTTCAAACGAGTAACGTCCCAGTGCAAGCCAGTTATACCAGTTCAAATCGATTCACACCAGTTACACCAGTTCATTCCAGTTCATCCCAGTCCCTCCCAGTTCCTCCCAGTTTGTCCCAGTTCCCTCCCAGTCCCTCCCAGTTTATCCCAGTCCCTCCCAGTCCCTCCCAGTTTATCCCAGTCCCCTCCCAGTCCATCCCAGTCCCTCCCAGTCCCTCCCAGTTTGTCCCACCTTGCCCAGGGTGGAGAAGCTCAGCTGGAACAGGAAGGACAGAATCTCCACCAGGTCCATCCCTCGTGCCTGTGGGGGGCACAGGGGGGGATTTTTGGGGGTCCCCGCCATTTTTGGGGGACCCCCCCCAAAATTTTGGGGATTTTCCACAGATTTTGGGAAAAATCCTCAAATTTGGGGAAAAAACCCCAAAACCTTTGGGGAACTCCCCAGATTTTAGCGACTCCTCCCAAATTTTGGGACCCCCCCTCAAATTTTGGGACTTCCCCTACCAAATTTTGGGACCCCCCCCCTCAAATTTTGGGGCCCTCCCCTCAAATTTTGGGGATCCACCTCTCGAATTTTGCAACCGCCCCTCAAATTTTGGGGACCCTCCCCCCAAAACAACTTCTGGAAGATGAAACCCCAAAAGCCAAGGATTGTTTTTGGGGTGAATCCCGGGGATTTTGGGGGATTAAATTTTAGGGATTCTCACAGATTTGAGGGAAATTTTGGGGTTTTGAGGGAAATTTTGGGGTTTTGAGGGAAATTTTGGGGTTTTGAGGGAAATTTTCGGGTTTTGAGGGAAATTTTGGGAGTTTTTGTGGGAAAATTGGAGGGTTTTGAGGGAAATTCTGTGGAGTTTGAGGAAAATTTGGGAGTTTTAAGGGAAATTAGGAGGTTTTGAGGGAAATTTGGAGGAAATTTTTGAGGTTTTTGAGGGAAATTTGGTGGAAATTAGGGGGTTTGAGTGAAATTTGGGGGGCTTGAGGGGGGTTTTGAGGGAAATTTTGGGGTTTTGAGGGAAAATTTGGGGTATTGAGGGGAAAATTGAAGGGTTTTGAGGGAAATTTGGGTGTTTTGAGGGAAATTTTGGGGTTTTGAGAGAAATTTTGGGGGTTTTGAGGGTAATTTTGGGGGTTTTGAGGGAAAATTTGGAGGGTTTTGAGGGAAGTTTTGAGGGAAATTTTGAGGATTTGAATGAAATTTGGGGGTTTTGAGACTAGTTTTGAGGGAAAATCTGAGGGGTTTGAGGGAAATTTTGGAGTTTTGAGGGAAATTTTGGAGTTTTGAGGGAAATTTTTGGGTTTTGAGGGAAATTTTGAGGTTTTTGAGGGAAGTTTTGAGGGAAATTTTGAGGATTTGAGTGAAATTTGGGGGTTTTGAGACGGGTTTAGAGGGAAAACTTGGGGGTTTTAAGGAAAACTTTGGGTTTGAGGGAAATTTTGGAGGTTTTGAGGGGAATTTTGGGGGTTGTGAGGGAAATTTTGGGGGTTTTGAGGGGAATTTTGGGATTTTGGGGGAAATTTTGGGGTTTTGAGGGAAAATTTTGGGGTTTTGAGGAAAAATTTTAGGATTTTGGGGTCCCCCTGACCTCGGCCCCCCTCAGGTACTGCAGGATGAAGAACCAGAGCTGGGCTGGGGTGTCGAGCAGCAGGAACTGGAACCCGGCTGAGGTGATGCAGGGGGGCTCCCCCCCCTCGCTGGAGACCCCCAAAATTTGGGGAGGAGGCATCAGAGAAACCCCCAAAATTCAGGGAAAAACCCTAAAACCAGAGCACCCCAAAATCCCTCCCGAATTCTGCCCAAAATCCTCCCAGAAATCTCAGTGACCCCCAAATTTTGGGATGGTGCCAAGATCTGAACCCCAAAATAACCCCAAATTCCCCTCAGTTACCTCCAGGACCCCCTAAATTCCACACAAAATCCCCCCAAAATCCCCTAAATTCCACACAAAATCTCCCCCAAATCCCCTAAATTCCACAAAAAATCACCTCAAAATCCCCTAAATTCCCCAAAATTCCCCCCCAAAATCCCCCCAAACCTCTTGAGGCTGGCCTGCAGCAGCAGCTGTGCCAGGTCCCAAAATCCTCCCAAAATCCCTCTCAAAAACCACCCAAAACTCCCTCAAATCCTCCCAAAACCTTCCTAAATTATCCCAACGACACCCC
>VZUI01031224.1:0-10266 GCA_013401135.1 Cettia cetti | reverse complement strand
GGCACTGGGAGCCATTCCCTGTGTCCTGTCCCTGTGTCCCTTGTCCCCAGCCCCTCTGCAGCTCTCCTGGAGCCCCTGCAGGCCCTGCCAGGGGCTGGGAGCTCTCCCTGGATGAACATTCCCAGCTCTCCGGGCTGGGGCAGCTCCCTGGGCTCTGTCCATGCCCTGCAGGTGGGGTCCCCCAGGTGCAGCCCCGGGAGACACCCCTGGGCCCTGCTGCCTCGGGGTGCCCTTGGGGCATTTCCCTGCCCTGGTTCAGGGTGAAACTCCTGCCTGGGCTGTTCCTGCCTGGAAGGGCTGGATTTGCACAGCTGGGACAGATTCCTTGCTTGAGGCTTCCTGGGCAGATGCTGCCTTATAAAATCAGGGAATTGCTAAGGTTGGATCAGAGCTTTAAGGCCACCAGGCCCAGCATCCAGCACCACGGGGCCGTGTCCCCACTCTGCTGGATCCCGTATCCAATAATGGCATGGGGTGACCGAGGGGAGCTCCAGGAGCTCTGTATTTCATCCCCACCCCCAGGGAAGGCAGAGACATAAGAGCTGGTAAACCCCACAGCAGCAGCAGCCAAAGCTCTCTGCGTTCCAAGGCTTTTTAAAGTGTTTTCAACCAACAGGCCAATGCTGAAAGCTCACAGGCACCTCCTCAATCCCATCACCAAACCCTGCACATTCCCTACAGCACACAGCAGCTGCTTGTTCTGTATTTCTGCAGCTCGGAAACTTTCCACGCTCCAAACATCTCAAGGCCTAAAATTCAGCTCTGTTTCAAACTTTAATCTGTGTGAGCTCATGACAACACCGTGGAAATCCTCTGCTTTTTCAGTTCCCACCCCACACCCCCACATTTCCTGAGTATTTCCAGGGATGGGGGCTCCCCCACTGCCTTCCAGTGCTTTCCATGAAAAGTTCTTTCCTCACACCCACCCTAAACCCCGCAGGCACAACCTGAGGCCGCTGCTCACCCCGAGCTGAAGGACTCGGAGTGCCCAGATTCCCAAAGGCTGTGCCCCGATTTTCCTGCACGATGCTTCGTGTGGATCTGAGCTGCCTCTGCACGGATCCCAGGCTCCATTCCCGGGGTTCCAGCCCAGCTCCTGGCCTGGGAGCAGCTCCAGAGAGATTCCCTTCAGTGCTTCTCTGCAATATTGACTCCCAGACCATTTTTCCCCCCGGAATCTTGTGTCTGCCAGCAGGAATTGGCGTGGGATGAACTCCACAGGGGATTCCCACCAGGAATTTTGATGCAGCGTGCTCCAGAGGAAGCTGCGGCTGCGCCATCCCCGAGGATGCGAGTGTCCCCTCCCTGCATCCCGCGGAGGGGAGCTCTAATCCCAGCGATGAGCCCGAGCCTGCCGAGGAGCCCCATCCTCATTCCCTGGGAACGGGGCCGGGGGGATGCTCGGACAGCGCCAGAGCGCAGGGAGGGATGGATTCCGGGAGATGGGGAGGGAATACCTGCCTGGGATGGAATTCCCAGAGCAGCTGGGGCTGCCCCTGGATCCCCGGCAGTGCCCAGGCCAGGCTGGAGCAGCCTGGGGCAGTGGAAGAGTCCTGGGGGTGGCACTGGCAATTCTTGATGCCCCTCCCAACCCAGACCTTCTGTGCCCCTCAATGATTTCTGTAAATCCCCCGTGCTTGGTTGGGTTCTGTCGGTCCTTGGAAGCCTCCTGGGTCACCTGACACCAGAAATGGAATTGTTTGAGAGGGTTTTTCCATCCAGGATTTAAATAATTCCCAAAACAATCTGCTCCACCCGAACAGGGACACTGTCCCCTGAGTGTCCCTGTCACTGCCACGAGTGCAGGGTGAGGTGATCACTGAAACCCTGGGAGGGCTGAGCTGGAGCAGAGACTGCACAGAGCCAGAGAATAAAGCAGAGATTCACTGAAAGGCCTTTAGGGCACACAATGGGCAGGACAAGAGCCTGGGCAGGGCTGCACCCAAGGGGGACCCAAAATGGACCCAAAATGGGCACAAAATGGGCACAAAATGGGCACAAAATGGACCCAAAATGGGCACAAAATGGGCACAAAATGGACACAAAATGGACACAAAATGGGCACAAAATGGACACAAAATGGACCCAAAATGGGCACAGAATGGGCACAAAATTGACACAAAATGGACACAGAATGGGCACAGAATTGGCACAGAATGGGCACAAAATGGTCACAAAATGGACACGAGGTCCCCAGGTCTCACCCTTTGATCAGTTTTGGTCCATTTGCACCTTGGGGTTGAATTGCCCAATCCCAGCTCCAGGTTGTGCAGTCCCACCCTTCTTGTTCCTCCCTCCAGCCCCCCTTGGTTGTGCTTTGGGGCTGGAAACTTGTCCCAGCTGTCCTTGGTGTGCAGCAGGAGAAGGATTTGTTTTGTGTCCGTGCAGTGTGCAGAGCTGGGTGCCCCTGGCTGTGAGCTCAGAGCTGCTCCCTGGCAGCACGGCCTGAAATTCAGGGGAGATGAGCTGAAGGCACCACAGGAGCCTGACAAACGATCCTGGGTGTCTGCAATTCCAGCAGGACAAATCCCAGCAGCCTTCAGCACATGAAGCTGGGAAGGTGTTCAGGGAAGGCCTCAGATAAGGCTGGAGGGGAAGATGGTTTAAAGGCCAGAGATGAGGACTGTCCAAGTGGCAGAGCTGTGCCCTGGCTGGGGGCCAGCTCAGTGTCCTTGTGAGTGACCCCTGGCACTGGCAGGGCTGGCAGGGGGCCTGTGGGAGGTGGGATGGGATTGGGAGCACAGCAAGCACCAGCAGACACAGAGTGACCCCGTGCAGGGCTGTGCTCAGCTCCAGGGCCTGCTCTGGGCAATTCCCTCCCCTTTGGGGCTCCAGGGCTGCCCACAGCCACTTTTATATAAAATAAATTGAGATTTATACAGCAGAGCACACCAGGGGTCAGAGCAGGTCAGGAAGGCCAAGCTAAAGCAGAGCTTGAGTGGAAGGCAAGGTGGTGACAAGGGGGAAATGATGACTTGAGTTTTATTTCCCTGCATTCCAGGCTCTGGTGCCAGGGAGCAGCTCTGAGCTCACAGCCAGGGGCACCCAGCTCTGCACACAGCACGGACACAAAACAAATCCTTCTCCTGCTGCACACCAAGGACAGCTGGGACAAGTTTCCAGCCCCAAAGCACAACCAAGGGGGGCTGGAGGGAGGAACAAGAAGGGTGGGACTGCACAACCTGGAGCTGGGGTTGGACAATTCAACCCCAAGGTGCAAATGGAGCAAAACTGATCAAAGGGTGAGACCTGGGGACCTGGTGTCCATTTGTGCCCATTTTGTGTCCATTTTGTGCCCATTTTGTGCCCATTTTGTGTCCATTTTGTGTCCATTTTGGGTCCATTTTGTGCCCATTTTGTGCCCATTTTGTGCCCATTTTGTGCCCATTTTTTGCCCCTTTTGGGTCCATTTTGTGCCCATTTTGTGTCCATTTTGGGTCCCCCTTGGGTGCAGCCCTGCCCAGGCTCTTGTCCTGCCCAAGGTGTGCCCTAAAGGCCTTTTAATAAATCTCTGCTTTATTCTCTGGCCCTGTGCAGTCTCTGCTCCAGCTCAGCCCTCCCCAGGCATCACAAACACTCCTCAGCCAACTCCTGCTGGAGGCACCAGGCGCTGCCAGGGGAAGATTTGCTCTGGATGATGCTTTTTGCCCTCTCCCCTCACAGGGAGCTGCACCCCTGGGCAGCACAGAACCTGATAAACATGAAAGAAAAGCTTTGTGCACCGTTTGACTCTGCCCACGTTCAAGGTCAGTTTTTCCCTCACTGTGGGATGGAATTGCAGCAGGCCCTGTGTCTCCTGTGCCCCCTGGCAGCTCCCTTATCTGCTCAGGAGCAGCTCTCCAGTGCCTTGTGGCCCTCACATGCCTGGTGTGGGCTATTTCTGGATCCTTATCCATGGGCAGCACTTCCCTGCTCCCAGGGCAGTGGAGCTGGGCTGGCAGCTGGCAGGGATGGGCACAGCAGAGGTGCCCAGCGGGTCGGGATCACCCCACAGCGGGTTGGGATCACCCCACAGCGGGCTGGGATCACCCCACAGCAGGCTGGGATCACCCCACAGCAGGTTGGGATCACCCCACAGCGGGTTGGGATCACCCCACAGCAGGCTGGGATCACCCCACAGCAGGCTGGGATCACCCCACAGCAGGTCAGGATCACCCCACAGCAGGTCGGGATCACCCCACAGCAGGTTGGGATCACCCCACAGCAGGTTGGGATCACCCCACAGCAGGTCAGGATCACCCCACAGCAGGTCAGGATCACCCCACAGGCCTGGCAGGGGCTCCAGCAGGGATTTTGTGCCTTTGGGGCCATTCCTTCCACGGGGGATCTGTGTCCTGGTGTGGGAATGTCCATGGGAAGGATATCCTCATCCATCAGCTGAGGAACCTCAACCCCAGCCCCGCTTTTCCGGATCCTTCAGGGCCTTCCAGTCACTCTCCAAAGGAATTTTATGGGGAATTGTGTCTCTGCCTCCTCTGCCCTCAAGCCCAGCCACTATGGAATGCTGCTGCAGCTCCCAGCCCCCTTCCCTGGGCAATCCAGACCCTTCCCTGGGCAATCCAGACCCTTCCCTGGGCAATCCAGAGCTGCTGTCCAATTATGGAATGAAACCGAAATTATTTCTGTTTTAACCCAATCCCCAACCACCCCTGGCCCACAATGAGGACTTTTCTCCCCAATTCCAGAATCCCACCCAGGCCATGGAGCAGAAGGTGACAAAGAAGGGCTCAGCCTCTGCCCTGAGCCTCCCTCTTGCTGTGTATCTGTCACTGTGTTCTAAACCCTGAAACTCTGAGTTTGGCCCCTGTGCTGTCACACACTTCTATCCAAACCCCACAGCCACAATCCCAGGGCTGCCACTCGATTTTGGGAGCTGTTCCAGGGCCCCAGGTCAGTGCAGGGCTTGCCTGGGGTCAGAGCCTGGCAGCACAGAAATCTGGAATTCTCACAATCCCGGGATTCCAGCAGCCCAGCAGTGCTGTGGGAGCTGGGAGAGCTCCAGGGATGGGGCTGATCAATCCTGTCCCATTTGGAACAAGGACTCCCTCTGCCTGGGAGGGGGATGGAAGCAGAGCCAGCAGCTCAACCCCCAAAAAAAACCCCAAAATTCTGGGATTTGAGTCTATTTTGCAGTGTTGGAGTTGGCCAAATATACTTTTCCTGTAGTGAGGAATATCGATGGATTCCATCTGCCTGTGCCCAAAATAACCCCCCAAATGTGCTGAAGGTGGATTTTCTGGTGGGGAGCAGGAGCAGGGATTTCACTGAGCCCCACTTGGGCTGTGGGGAGCTCGAGGCCCACCCCAGCGCCATGGGCAGGGCCAGGTCCCTCCACCCCAGCCCAGCCTGGAACACCAGGGCAGGGACAGGCACAGCCCTGGGGCCGGGGGCTGCTCCAGAAACCCCCTGGATCCCAAATTCTGTGGGAAGGACAAAAGGGGGCGGCAGCTCCAGCTCTATTTCTGTGCCACGAGGGTGGCAGATGGTGCTGCTCGTGTGCCTCCCACTCTCCCAACGTTTAATTACAGCCAGAAATAGCTGTGATGATGATGACTGACGGTCAGCTGCTCCTCCAGCACGGGGGGACAACAAGGGAGAGCAAAACCAGCTTTGATTTCCCCCTTCCCTTCAGGAAGAACCCCGTGGATGGTGCCAGAGGCCTTTCAGGGAGCGGGGCTCTGCCAGGTTTGTGCTTTGGCCTGGTTTTCTCTGCCTCCTGAAGGATTTGGTGATGGTGGAAGGGCTGCTCCCCACAGGAGTGTTCATCACACAGAAAAATTCCAGATTTTCTGCCCCATCCCTGCAAGTGTTCCTGGAAGTGTCCAAGGACACGGTTTGGAGCAGCCTGGGCTGGTGGGAGGTGTCCCTGCCCATGGAATGGGATTTAAGGTCCCCTCCACCCAAACCATTCCAGGATTCTGGTTTGAGGAGACAATGGCTGGGCCTGTGCATCCCTGGCCTCCCCTGGGAAGAATCCCTGTGGAAAAGGAGAAGAGCTGGATGAAAATCCAGCCATGAGGCCCCTCCCTGCTCTGCCTTCACTCCATAAAAAACGGGATCTCTCCCCTTTCCCCTTCTCCCCTGACCCTGTGGGGTCTCATCCCAACGGGTCCAGCTGGGCTCTGGGAGGGAGAGCTGCAGCCTGGAACCTGATTTTGGAGAGAAATCCCAACTGAGAGCTTCCACGTGCTCCCAGCCACGGGGAAACGTGGATTTATAAAATGAAAATAAATTCCACACCTGGGGACAGGGGGTGGGAGCAGATCCCAGGCAGAGGGAACAGCCCAGGCTCGGATTCACTCCTTCTCAGGAATTAGGGGAAGGAACAGCCCAGGCTTGTGTGGAGAGGCCTCAGCTGGGCAGGAATCATTCCTGGGGCTGCTGGAGAGGCTCCTTTTCCAACAGGGAGCACGGGGGCTGCAGGAGCAGGGCTGCAGTGGTGCTGCAGTGGTGCTGCATCGGTGCTGCAGGGTGCTGCAGTGGTGCTGCAGGGGCAGCTGCCCCAGCTGCTGCAGCTCAAACTAGCTGGGGCTGCTTCCTGGAGAAAATCAGCTGCCAGGATAAAAACAACTCTGTTTGAAAAGGTGAGGAGAAAAAACCCTTTTATTTGAGTTTAACACAAAGCCAAACATCCAACGGGATTTATCAGGGGCTGGGAGCTCTCCCTGGATCCCTCCCTGCTCCAGGGGAACATTCCCAGCTCTTCTCCCAGCCTGGCTCAGGGAGGTTTTCCTTGGATGCTCCAACCCCCTCAGCAAGGGCACAAAGTTTTCCCACCTGGATGTGAAACTTTGCTGTTATTCAGCAGAGCAACCTCTCTTTGATTGGGATTTGATTGATTATTGCTTTTCCTGGGAGAAAGCCTATGGATTGCCTCATTAGCATAGTTTGGGATGCTAATTGGTGTCCTCTCCAGATTGGAAGGCACAGCCCCAGCCTGTCCCTGCTGGCAGCAGTTCCCTCTGCCTGGCAGCATCCCAGGCCTGGGGGAAAAGGAAAACAGCCTGGATCTGGGGTTTTTTTTCCCTGGAAAAATGAGGTTTCTGCTTGCTCTCACCAGGAATTGCTGAGCTGGGCTCAGCACCAGCCGATGTTTTAGGCCTGGCCTTGGCTCTCTGGCATTAATGACACCCCAAGCAAATGGTGATGGGATCATCAGGGGTGGTGCTGCTCCTGAACCAGCCCCAGGGGTGCAGGGAATGCAGGGAATGCAGGGAATGCAGGGAATGCAGGGAATGCAGGGAAAACACGGATTCTCCACCCCAGGAAAATGTCTTTGCTGTGCTTTCCACGGCCCTGCTGCTCACCAAGGGCCAGAGCTGCTGATGTTTCACTGATGCAGCCACAATGAGGCTGAAGAGGACACTTTAATAGTTAAATTATGGATTTAATGATGGATTATCACTCCTGACAGGATTTGGGACAGCTTTGGGAGGGTTCCCCTTTCCCTGGCAGTGTCCCAGGCCAGGTTGGGCAGGGCTTGGAGCAGCCTGGGGCAGTGGAAGGTGTCACTGCTCATGGCAGGGGTGGCACTGGGTGGGATTTCAGGTCCTTTCCATCCCTAAGATTTCAGGTCCTTTCCAAACTTTGCTTTTGATTCCAAACCATCCCAAGGTTTTAGGGTTCTGTGGAATGTTTAGGGCTATATTTTCCACTGCTTGTTTATGATTTTGGTGGGACTGACCTCTAAGTCCAGCTGGGGACTGAGAACAGCACCTGGAACAATCTCGCTTCCATTTTCAGTCGTGTTGTCTCCCAAATTTCCTGAAATCTCGGGAATCATTTTAAGAGGAGGAGGAGCAAAGCATCAGCAGTTGTTTTCCTTCCTGTGGAGAAGGAGGGTGAGGCTGGAGAACACGGAGGGGAGGAAATCCCAGGGACCTGGTGCTCTGGGGATCTGTTCCCTTTGGAAAATGTCTCCAGACACCCTCAGGCCTGTCCTCCCTGAGCTCTGAAACTGGGGAATCTCTCCCTGTGGGATGGGCTCCATGGCCAGGCTGCAGGGATCCCCTCACACGGCTCCCTGGGGAAGCTGGGCTTTGAATTCCCACTTTTGGGGAGGAAAGGCACTGGAATATTGCAAGGCCAGCACGTCCTGGCAGGGGATGCTCCTCACAGGATGCTCCTCTCCCACAGCCCTGGCAGTGAGGGATTCCAGAGCAGCCTCGGGGAGGTCCAAGGCTAAGGAGGAGTGAAATATGGGATGTGTCAGGAGTTTAATTAAAGAGAGAACGATCGCAGTCCCTCAGCTCGTTTAAACCACACCTCAGGAGGGTCTTCTCTTCTCACAGGTAATTATCCAAGCATTCCCTGCACATATTCCCAAGGAAAAGCAGAGTGTGCTCATCCATCACCTGGTGATAAACAGCAGCAAGGAGTTCTCAGGGTGAGATGGGATCGGGATCTTCCCCCTCAGCACAAGAGGAGCCTCTCTCAAACCAACCCCCAGAGCTGTTTCAAAGCAGAACCATTATAAAGCAGCAAATAATTAATAATAAAATTTAATTAATTGGATAATTAATTCCATCCCGTTTAAACAATCAAATAACCAAACAATCTCCTCCCAGCGTAGGGAGGAGGAGCAAACCCTTCCACGGCAGAGGTGAAAATCCAAGGTTTCCCTGAGGCCTCCCTGGGCTCTGCCTCCATCCTCTGCAGGGGCCAGAGCTGGGCTGGACCTCCCTGGGGGCGATGGACCTCCAGCTCCTGGGGGTGATGGATCTCCAGGAATCCTCAGGGAAGTGCTGGAGAGGGAAAACCGGGCAGAGCACGGCTGCTGCTCCTGGCAAAGAGCCCTGGAAGCTCTGCCAGAGCCTCTGGGTTGGGCCAGAGCAGAGCCCCGAGTGCTCCAGGAGGACACAATTCCCTGTGCCGGCAGCTGTAATCACACACCGCTTGCTTTGTGTCCTTCTCCTCCCGTCCTGGGGAAGAAAAAGCCAATTAAAGGGGCAGAGAAAGCCCAATTAAAGGTGCGCAAAAAGCCCAAATTAAAGGGGCACAAAAAGCCCAATTAAATGTGCACAAAAAACCCAAATAAAGGGTACAAACAGCCCATTAAAGGTGCACAAAAAGCCTAATTACAGGTGCCTTCAGGCACGGCTGCAAGGTTCCTTTCCTTGCCTATGGGGGGCCTGGAATGAGATGGGTTTTAATGTCCCTTCCAACCCAATCCAGCCTGGGATAAATGGCAAAAAAGGGTCCCTAAACCCTGCAGCTGCACCCCTGGTGTGGAGAGGGTGGGAATGCAGGGCTGGGATGCCCCAGGCCCCCCCTCAGCTCCTTCCCACCCCTCCAGTGGGACCCTCAGTGCCCCAGCCCTGGCAGATCTGGGGTCCCCACCCCGGGCAGGGCTGTCCCAGGGGGGCTGCAGCCCCACACCCCAATCCTGGCAGCCCCAGCCCAGCCCAGGGGAGCTGCAGCTCCAGGAGAACCCACCCTGGCACCCCCAGGACCCCAATCCCGCGGGTCTGGAGGCCCTGGATGCGGCAGCTCCAGGGGAGCAGGGATAAATTTGGAGTGGGAATAATCTGCATTCTGAATGAATTAACACGACACAGCAGCCCTACACAGAAAGGCTCTGGCAGGGCTGCTCTGCAGGCACTGCTTTCCTGAGGGAACAGCAGCTCCCTTTCCTGGGGAACAGCAGCTCTCTTTCCTGGGGGAACAGCAGCTCCCTTTCCTGGGGAACAGCAGCTCCCTTTCCTGAGGGAACAGCAGCTCCCTTTCCTGAGGGCACAGCAGCTCCCTTTCCTGGGGAACAGCAGCTCCCTTTCCTGAGGGCACAGCAGCTCCCTTTCCTGAGGGAACAGCAGCTCCCTTTCCTGAGGGAACAGCAGCTCCCTTTCCTGGGGCACAGCAGCTCCCTTTCCTGAGGGAACAGCAGCTCCCTTTCCTGGGGAACAGCAGCTCCCTTTCCTGGGGAACAGCAGCTCCCTTTCCTGGGGGCACAGCACTCTGCTCCTCTCTCCCTGCTCTGCAGGCCCTGCTTTCCTGAGGGAACAGCAGCTCCCTTTTGTGAAAAACACAGTTCACTTTTATGTAAAAGTTATAAGTTTATATAAAATAAAATAAAATAAAATAAAATAGACAATTAGGAGACAAAGAAACAAAGCTTTTCAGCTGAGGTGCTGATACCAACAAGATCAGCACCCTGTCCCTCTTCAGATCCTTTGTTTTAAGGACTTCTGTGTTACAATGTTTAAATAAGCTTATGCATGATTCAAATATTCATTTTGGTTTCAAGACCCCCCTTAAATATACAGTTTA
>VZUI01031223.1:0-10264 GCA_013401135.1 Cettia cetti | reverse complement strand
GAAGCACCGAGCAAAGGGGAGAGAGACAGAGAGAGCATGGCAGTAATAGCATGAGAAGGGAGAGACTCAGTAACAGATAGAAGAGAGAACACTCATTAATGAGAGAATTATGTAACCTGTAGCCAATGAACATTCTTGCCTTTGCTAAAATATATAAATAGGAAAATTATGGATAGTTGGGCTGCTTGATTTGTGGAACACCACCAAGAATGAGGCTTAGCAACTCTGACATAAACAATCAGTGTATCTCTCAAGCGTGTATTTACTGGCCGTTGCACAGTAATGGATCCAGTTTGTCTGGACAACAGTGCCATTCCCAGAATTTATCTTCAAAATGGGCATTTCTCTGCATCTCTCAATGCACTTTTTGTATGAACTTCTGAGGCATTTTCAGGCAGACTGAGGCAAAAGCCCTGAAGGTACCTGCAGTCAGGAAAATCTGGTAGGATATATTTTGCAGAGATGTTTCACATTATTGTAGTTATTCCTGCTTAATATAGAGACAAGAACATGTGAAATCTGTTGTGCCTATGTGCTTCTGTTATGAAAGTCTTTCCATGTAGGATCAGCATTGCTTGGATCTTGACACTGTACAAAAAAGGAGAAAACTTCCATGTCTTAAAAAATTTCAACCAACATTTCTGGCACCATGTTTCAACAACAAAAGAGAGGTCCTGAAATACCCACATCATTCACACTGACTTGTTAGTCCATATAAAGTCCATTATCCTTTTGATGTGTCTCTCTTCAGTAATTGTAGTTTTCTGTATATCTGCTGGAATGATGTACACAGCAGTGCATTATTATATGGAGGTTTACATCTTGCAGATGATATGCTACAAAACAGTGCTTCCTCTTTTGTTTCCTAAATACAGCATCTCCAGTAAAGTTCATTTTTCAGGCTTTGTGTTAGCTGTGCCACAGTAAATCTTTCATTTTGCTGTCATATCAGTGACCATTGCTGTATTTCAGGAACATTCTGTTTCCCAAAATCAGAAGCAGTCTCCTGTTCTTGCTCTCTGCTACGCTGCTTAATCTGGACAAACCATAAATTGCAAGAATTAATATTTCAGGCTTAGTTCCAGAATGTAGTTCCCATATCTAGTATAAGGCAACCAAGTGTGTATAGCTTTAAAAGTAAAAAAAAAAAAAAGTAATAAAAAAGTGGTGTGCAAAGCTGGGAAACTCCTAGAGAACCAGGTACCCCATTCCCCTTTTTCTGCCCCACTTTCCCAAGAGTGTTCCTACTAAATTCCTTCTATCTCCTTGGGCATCTTGTCCCATGTTTGATTCAGGCTTTTGCTCTTGCATAGTTGTCTGTTAACTATATGCACATCATTTTTGTCCTTTTCTTCTTAATCCCTTCTTCTCTTTAGCACCATTTGCTTTGTTTTCCTCCTGATGCCAGGAGGAGACTCCCAGTTGAGTTTTTCCCTTCGAAGTCTCATGACTCTCAGAAATCTCTGTAGCTGTGGGAGGATGGCCACTTTCAGCTCCTGAAGTCCCACTGGCTGCATGAGAACCTCAATATATCAATACACATATATATGTATATCATCTCAATATATCTATATATATATAAAAGCCATCACATTTTTGTGTTTGCAAGGAAGAACTTGAGAATATAAAAGTTGAAGTTTCTGTGGTCAATCAAGAACTGTAGGCAGTCTGTTTTAAAATAAAATACTAAAAAATAGAAGAAGAATCTAGAATCATTGTGCTTTTTAGTTTTCAGTGCTGGCAGTACACTGTTCTGCTTATATTTACTGTGTGGAGTATTTTTGTGCAGCTCCTGGGTTTGTTAGAAATGCCTTTAACACACATGTAAAGAACAGATGCCAGCTCAGAGTAACCCCCTGTGGGAGCTGCCAGCATCCGTGGTGGCAATGTAAGAGGAGAGAGGAGCTGCCTGAATAAACAGATACTCAGTCAAGAACCCGAGGCACAGACAGGCTCTGGAGTGATGAATGTTTTATTTAATGTTTCATCTGCTCCTACCCACGGCTCGGAGTGTGCAGCCTGTGCCCAGACTGGTGGGATTTCTAAGCTGGTTTTGTTGGCATGCAGTGACACACCAGACACACTGGGGTGCATTAAAGATGGCACATGACACCTTGTTCAAATGTGTCACCACTATTAATGATGTCAGCAGATGTAGTTGCCAAGTTACCTAATACACTTAGAGTGCCATTGAGCCATTCACCTTGGAACCAAATAACTTCATCTTACATACCTTAAAATGCAGCTCTACCCCTCCACAGTGATGCAGTAATATTTATCAGTAGCATTATCCTCAAGTGACATCTCCGTGTGCAACAACTTCCCAACAACTCCAGACCTGTAGTATTATAGAGATATTTACCTTAGAGATTAAAATCCCAAATTTCCTCAAATCTGCAAAGCTTAAATATGTCCAACTTCAATTCAGCATTCCAGTCTTGGAGTTTTCTAACCCTAATAGTTAGTCCTTATATAGCAATTTTAATAAAGGGAGTTCCAATGAAATCATAAAGAAAATCAATTCTCTATGTAACAGTGGGAAACCTGAAGCATTCATTGCTAGTTCTGTATCACAACCTGGTGACAGATTCAGAAAACCCCTGTATTTGTCCTGGGCTGCTACTCTGTTCACTCTATTCACTGCTGTCAAGGGGGAATAAAACCATAAGTGAGAAGGCTGGGGAAGACAGATTTCTGTTTTAAGGCAGCATGAAACATCTCACTGTAGTGAATGGAATTATGTCTTCCTGTCATTCACTACGAAGCAGACACTTCTGACATGGCGTCAAGAGCCCAGGAGAAATTTGTGAAAGTCAGAGTTCTGCACTTTTAGCTCAGCATTGGAGAAATCCACCCATTAAGCACCTACCACTCTGTTGTTCTCACTTCCATAAGTTCGTGAGTGTGATGTAATTGTCCTGGATTCAAACTGGTAAAACAGAACAGAATTATATGATGACTGCAGCTTTTGAAGTGATAAATGATAATTTGAGGACAGAATCAGTGAAATCCTTTCTTAGAGTCAGCCAATATCCAGAGGTATCAGGGTTACAGAATAATGTGATATTTGTATAAGCAGCACTGTTACCTTATATTTAAGGAAAATTTAATATTTTCCTCATAAAGAATGAAAAAAAAATTATTGAGGCTATCTTTCCTTTCCCCTCAGGTGTTGTCATTCCCCCTTTCCACTTTTCCAAATCCATCCATTTAAAACTCCATTTTGTAGAGTCTGCTTCCTGCCACATCTTCAGGATATTTTCACTTGTCTCAAATCTCTTCCTGTGCCATGTGTTTGTAGTCCAGATCTGCAGACACCTTTGTGGATTTGAGTGAGGAGATAAAAGCTGAAGGGGTCGATGGTGGCCAGTGCAGGTTGGGCACTGCAGCGCCACTGTGCCCTGTGGGCTCACCTGAGCCCAGTGTTAATGTCTCTCTTGAAAACAATTGCTCAGCATTCTCTGCCTTGCATGTGGGCTTCCCCAGCTTATGGTCTGCTCTTTTAACACACAAAATCCCTCTTCCATTTCTTTTCACTGCTGCAATGGTATTTTTTTTTGTACTCTTCTCTAGAACAGCTCTCCTGTCTCTGCATCTGAGTGAGTATTTTGAGGTCCTAATTCCAGTGTTGGGTGCCCATGAGGGCCTGTGTGCCCAGACTGTTGGGACTGTTGGGACACGGCCATACCCTGTGTCTGTGCCAGGGTGTGCCAGGGACCTGAGTGGGTCACAGCAGCTTGACAGGAACTAATTGAGGAGCTGACCTGAGTAAGTCATTGTAAAACTCTCCTGTGGAGACCTTTGCAGCAGTTTACATCCCCCTGTGAGTAATCAGCAGCTCTTAAAGGTCTTATAGCCGACTCTCATGGAAACCTTCTGAAAAAGAAAATTAATACTTACAAGGCAGTAGGACAAGATAAAGTTGCATTAAATGTTCTTATTGATTTTTTCTTTCATATTCTTGATTGCATGATAGAAGAATCCCTATTTTTGTGTGCTATCATCTTTGTGAAAATCAATGTGTTTGTAAAATGTAGCCTTGACAGAGACCATTTCCTCAGATCTAAAAAAATTACAATGAAGGAGACTTTTTCCTTGCCCCAGAGATGTCTTAAGACATTTTACAGCTGCAGATTGGGTGTCTCATTGTAGCCTCTCCATGGCTTTAGCAGGGTGCAGGCAACTACTGAATCATTTCAGATAACTGAGGCTTCACAGATCAGCTCCTTTCTCTGGAGTCTACTGTGTTCTGTCCCTAATATAATCACGCTTTTAATTTTGTCCATTTAAAAAGTTTTAAAGTTGTAAAATTAAAATCAGATTGTCAGTTCATCCTTACTTTGTGTGACTTGTACCTTGTTTAAAAGCAGCACAAGAAGTTTTTTCCCAAGATGAGAATATTCTCCATCTCCTCTAAGCACTGATTATGATTAATTACAGATCTGCTGAAAACACCATTCCTTTTTTGCAGCTGGCAGGAGAATTTCAGAAGACAGGCAGTAATGTTTCTCCCTGCAGAGCACAAATGTGAGACGCGCAGGTCCCCCCTGCACACGACTGTCCTGATGCTCAGAGCACCTGATGGCTTTTGCTTCCTTGGGGCAGACAATGAGAAAACACTGATATTTTTTCCTAAATTTGATTCAGTTTGGCTTTACCACTGAGACTTCAGTTATCCGAGTTTTACATTTTCCTTCACCTGTGCTGCCTTAACAAATAGGGGGAGCAGGAACAGAGCAGGAGCAGCAAGGCTGGAGCAGAACACGGGCACTTTCCCTGTCCTGCAGGAATTGCTATGGCTGCTCTGTATCTTTAAGGGGCTGACCCTATCCCACGGGGAGCCGATATAAAGGCAGGTAGGCAGTAGTGCCCTGCTCAGGGAGCTGGAGCCGAGCAGGGGCAGCTCCCAAAATGACTGGCCACCACAGTTGGGGATATGGGCAGGCTGACGGTAGGTTATGGCATTTCCGTGCTGCATCTCTCTGTCTTCCCCCACACTTTTCTTTCTAGAGCTGTTGCCTGAGCCCTGCAGAGCTGCCTGCATTTTGATGTCTGCAAGAATCGAGTATATACAGCAGGTAATTAATTACTTTATTGATAATCAATAGCACCCAGAAAGTGGCACCAAAAGATGCACAAGTTTATATCTGCTGCCTTTCAGTGTTGCAATCAACGTTTCTAAACTGAGGGAAGCAGTTTTAATGCTTTGGGGTTTTCTTTCAGACTGCAGATATTATAGATGGGTCCCTTCCAAAATGCTGTTATGAAAAAGATTACCTGTGTCTCTCTCCAAAAGCAATTTTGTTAGGTAAAGAAGATTTAGTAGAGCAGTAATAGATCTCCTGATTCTGTGCAGTTGCTGAAATGTGATATCTAGGATTTCATCAAAGTGAATAAAAATAAGCTCTATGTTATGTATGTCTAGTACATCGATAAATTGTACAGATCAGTATCAGATCTCTTACAGAACAACTTATGCTTTCTGATTTGACAGTTTTTAATTTAGTCCTCCTCCTTTGCTTCCCACCTCCAAGGATGCGTGTCACAGCGTGAGGGGGGATGTGGAGCTCCTGAAGGATTGCCACAGTAGTGTTTGATAGTGCCTGTATCCTTTACAGAGATGTTGGATGAGTGGCTGATGCTGACCAATGAGACAATTGCATAACTTCCAGGAGTCTCCCTCCTTGCAGCAATTATTTTAGCTGCTGACTGTCCAACAAGAGTCTTTTGCATAACCTTCAGAGGCCAGTCTCTTTTTTAACAGCAAAAGGAATTGCTGTTTCTGTGAGTCTGAAAGCAGGTTTGAATACCAAGTGAAGCTGGTTAGTGCTAGTAGGTAATGTTATGTGTTTGTGCTTGTAGCTAGGAGTAATAAAGCTATGTATACTCTTGTGAAGCTTGTGAGAGCCAAATGGTATTGCCTTAGCTTGTATAAGAGCATTTAATTCCTAAATCTGCTTTACAGGCAGGCTGAGAAAAGATATTTTATGAGCTTAGCTTTGCAGAAAGTGTCAAAGCCAAGTAACAGTGTAATAGATCACTGTTGTGTTATGTAAACTCAAGGAGGCTAAATACCTGTGCTTGATTTTAAAAAAGCTTCCCCTTGTGAAAGCATGAGTATGCTACAATTAAAAACATGCTTCTTGAGAATCCCAAAGCACAATTGTTACTGTAATACTTCATGTACAGAAGCAGCAGAGGAATTTAATTGCTGCTTTCACTACCATAGCAAAGTAGAAAATGAGCCATAAGAAGAAGGAATTCTTTGATATGGATAAGCTTTTGTTATCACAAATGGCTTAAGAGTCTTCCACCTCTGGCAGCAGAGTTCTGCTATTAAATTTGGCTTTCTCCCCTCTCTATTGAGGTCAGGAAGTCCCGAAGTGTTAATTATCATCCTGTATCCTTCACTCAGGTTAGAGAGATACCATAATGGGCATGAGTGAAGAATGGAGCTGTCTCAAAGATTTACTGCAGTCATAAAATGATTTTAAAAATAACTGCATAGTCAGTAGCTAAGAGATTGAGTCATCTGCATCTAATTTGAATTGCTGGAGCTTTTACACTCTCTTTCCCAGGGAGAATTAAATGCTGTTTCTTTGGGGAGTGTGTTTGTGCAAGTGTTTACACCTGCACCTACCTCAGAGCACCTTAGCAAGGTAACTGCAGCCTCTGCAGAGAAAGAATGGCACAGGTGACTGGGGTACAGCAGTCTGTTGATGTGCTATGATCTCCTTGGTGTGTTCTGGGCAACATATTTGAATCCTCATCTTGTCTCAGCCTGCTTGTGCTAATAAAAACACACCAGCCTAGACTTTAATTTCTCATACTCCAAACCTTGGAGTCACTCTTGCTGAGCGACCTTTATTTCAAGCCTCGTGAAAACCCAAAATGACCATTCTGTGTATGGTAGGAAGAAAGTAATGCTGCTTTCCTTTGTTTCCTGTTGAAGGCCCTTCGGAGTGGCACAAAGCTTACCCCATTGCCCAGGGGAACCGGCAGTCCCCCATTGACATCGACTCTGCACGGGCAGTCTATGACCCCAACCTGCAGCCACTTGTCATCTCCTATGAGTCCTGCACGTCCCTCAGCATCTCCAACACCGGCCACTCTGTCGTGGTGGAGTTTGAGGATGCTGATGACAGGACAGGTGAGGCTAACACAGCCAGCTAACTCAGAACACCAGTTTGGGACTTAGTGGGGAAAATAATTGAGTACATTCTGTATGATGTAATTTCTCTGATGCGTATAATTTCAGCTTAGAACAAGGCATGTGACTGGAGTAGTTTCTATTTTATCTTTACTTTGAGCCTCTCTAGCAATGCAATATCACAGATCAATAAGTGTTTCTTCATTAGGAAAAGCTTTTGCATCAGAAAAATGAGAAGTTTGATTGCAGTCCTTTTCTTTTGGATGAGAATTGAAGTTTGCTGGGCATCTCTCCAGCATTGCCAGACCACATCCAGCACCCTGAGCAGGGATGTATACTCCTCAGTGCCCTGGTTCGTGATCACCCCAGTCAAAGATGCCAACTCACGTGCCAGCTCTGGCTCACTGCCCAGCTCCCACCCACAGGGAACAGGATGAGCAGAGCTGGGTCATGTAGCACAGTCATCATAATCATGGCACCAAGTTGTACCTGGACTGGTCCCTGTTACCTTGCATTTTCTTCTTTCCTCCCTGACTTGTAGCACTTTGGTTTCTTCATTAATTCAAAAATCTTCAGCCTGTTCTGGGTTCTGAGTTGGTAACAGCCAACTGTGGATGTTGGACTGTCTGCAGTTGTATCTCATTCTTGTCTCATCCCTTGGCAGAGTATGTAAATTCTTTAAGTGATTGAGTATTTTTTCTGTTAGGTCTGTTTCCATGGTAGACTGTGCTTTTACATCTGGGGGTAGGGGAAGAGCATTCAAATGGAGATAATAAAGCAGCTGGTAAATGGGAAGAGTGCATTAAAAAGAAACCCACAAAAAGAATCAGAACAATTTTTAAACCTATCAGCTGATTTCATCCTCCTTTTGGGTGTTCTGATTGATTCCTTGATATTGAAAACAAATTACTTTTCTGTGAAGTGGCTTGTCTGTGCTGGTAACCCTTTGAAACAAGGGCTAAGGGTTAATATTCCAGCCATTTTGTTCTAAAATTTATCTTCTGGAAAGAATTTAAGAACCTTCCCAATGGGATGGTCAGGTTTTTAAGCATTGTATCTTTACTGAATTTGCAAAGGAGACTGGGTGAGCATTTTCCATTTTTACTGCACAGATCTATTCAGAATGTCACCCTATAAATAGAATTTTAAAAACCTTTCTGGAAATATTATTTTAGCTTGGTAACTACCTTAATGCAATTTTCAGCTGAACTGTATCTGTGTAACAGTGAACTTTATTCAGCTTTAGAAGTTTAAGAACATCTCTTATGCTGCATTTAGAGATATAGACTCAGAGCACCTGCCAGGAATGAGACCCTTTCTACATTAAGCATGTCTTGTTTCACTAACACTTTTTCAAGTAAGATTACTGCTAGGAGCGGAAAACATGGTTTAAGCTGCTCTTGGTTGTGTTGAAATAGATCTAGTGACTCAAAGCTCTGCATAAATGACACAACAATTTTGGCAGTACTACATAATAGCTAAATTTCTTAAAATGTTTGGGATAGGTGATGCATTCTTTAGCTAAGTTTAGAAAAATGTACTGGAAGTATTTATATCCTTAATACTAAAACCTTGGCTTTGGCAAGGCCAGTTTCCTATAAAAGCCAGCTGGAAGCATGCATATGTGGTAGCACAGTGCAAGCCCCAGCTTTCAATCTTGAAATAAAATGTTATGAACTGCACTGAGGATACAAGCTTTACAGATATTAAATGTAATTTAAATTTTCTTAATGTGATACTGATCAGTTTTGATGTCTGTTGGACAAAGAGTATTGGATTTGGTGGCATAAAATTAGAGGGATTACTGATGCTGTTGATAAAACATTCTATAGGTGGCATCTTAAACATTTGTCTGTGCTTAGGTGTTATTTCTAAATGATGTATCAAGTGTCTCTGTGGCATTTCCTTACCTTGAGAAGGTGATTTGAGGTTGAGTGGTATCGTGTGAAGTACTAGCTATTATATTTCCTCTTTTATGGGATCAGGTATTTAAAGGGAATGGAATATAGATAACCTCCACTGGAAGTAAAGGTACTGCAAGAAGGAAATACTTAGCTGAATTGCCTACCTGATGTTCGGGGTATAAGATTTCCTTGGAGCCTTTTCTTCTCCAGGCTGAACAATCCCAGCTCTCCCAGCAGAGCTGCTCCATCCCTCTGCTCATCCTGGAGCCTCCTCTGGGCTCTCTCCAGCAGCTCCAGGTCCTTGCTGTGCTGGCCCAGGGCTGGGGCAGCTCTGCAGGTGGGGTCTCACCTGAGTGGGTACAATCCCCATCCCCTACTGCCCACACTGGGGCTCAGCCCAGGGCAGGGGGTTCAGGGCTGGGGCAGGGTCAGCTCTCACCCACAGCACCCCCAAGTGCTGCTCCATTTTTTCCACTTGTATTTATTGTGTTTAACAGAAAGGCATAATCATAATGGTGGTTACCACATCTTTGTGTCAAACATACTCTTTGAAGAAAGCTACAAATTCTGTACAGGTAGCCACACAGTGTTTTTAATTTACATTTTCAAATGAATTTAGGTGCTCTCCATTAGTAAATCTACCCCTCTTAAATGCCTGGATGATGCATCTTTTTCATGCTGGCAGCTGAGAGAGGCTGCTGGCTTTTTTCCAGTATTGTGCCAACAGTGGTTAGTTTTACTAGCAGGCAGGAAGCTAGAAAGTCAGAATGCTCAAGCTTTCTTCACCTTTTTAAATTTTTTTTTTGTTCTTCTGCCCAGCAATCAGTGGAGGGCCCTTTCAGAATCCATTCCGGCTAAAGCAGTTCCATTTCCACTGGGGCACCACACACAGCCAGGGATCAGAGCACACCATTGATGGAAAACCTTTTCCCTGTGAGGTAAGGATGTATTTTCACAGATGGGATTATTTCATGCAAATGATGTTGTCACATGATTTTATCTGCAGTGGGGGCAGGATTAGGATTCTGATTCCTTGCTCACCATGGGTAGGTCAGCCATCCCTGCCCTTCTCAGCTGGATGGGGAGAGGAAATACAAGGAAAGGCTTGTGAGTTGGGATAAGGGCAGGGAGAGATCCCTCACCAGTTACTGACACAGCAAAAAACAAAAAAAAACAAAAAAAAAAACACACAAAAAAAAAAACTATTAAC
>VZUI01031214.1:0-10256 GCA_013401135.1 Cettia cetti | reverse complement strand
AATCTACATACAACCTATGAGAGCTACTACATTACCATACTGTTCTACATTCTAAAAAACCTTTTCTCTGCCACCTGGCAGAGCCCATCCCCCTGGTATCCCTTTGTCTTCGAGGAGTGTTGCTCAACCATCAGGCATCCAGCCTTCAGATAGCTTAATCACTGTTTTCCGGCCTGGCATCCTACAACTCAAACTTAGCTTTTAATTCAATTTCATTCCCAGGCCTTACACTCTTATACTCTTTTACTGGGCAATCATATTTGTAGGGCCTTACTGCCTCATCCTCCCCAACACTTGCTTATCAGAGACAAAAGAGTTAAAATATGGGAATGAATTGAAAGGGATGGCATATGTTCCTTTCTCAAAAGATGTTGACTTGGAGTTCTTTTGGAGAGGGGAAAGATAAAAGAAAGTCTTTGTGGTATGAAATAGCAAAATATTTTTTCTGAATTTTTGTTTCACATTTTGGGAATAATGCCCTTCCTAATTCTTTATGCTGGATGCAAATAACCTCTTCCTTGCCTTGCTAGGGTGCAAAGTGCCCATGCTGTTGTCTAGTGCTTCTCCATCTCCCCCTCTACCATGCTTTCCAGGTTTCCATGGGCAGCATGAGGCACCGACGAAATGGCAATTTCGAGAGTTCCAGACTCCTCTATTCCAGCATGTCTCGCAGCATAGACGTGGCTTGCAGCGATGCTGTGAGTACCTGGTGCATGCTGGGAGGGGAACATGGTGGTGGTGAATTTGGTCAGGTCAGGAGCAGGATATGATGGATTTGTCACTTTCCGTGTTATGGAGAAATTTTCCTAACCAGTGACCCTCAAGCAGCAGCTGACACGGTGAAACTCTAAGGATGCATTGTGTTCCCGTTGAACACTGTCGCTCTTTATTGTGCTTTCTTCACTTCTGGTTTTAAACCCTTTTTTACGGTGTAGCAAGAGACAAATTTGTCTGCGTAAAGAACCACCCCAAGCTCTTCTCCAAGCCTGATGGCCAAGGCAGCCAACATATGTTACCTTAAACATCTTTTCATGCCTGAAAGATTCGCTGATTCCAGCAATTGTGTGGCAGGTTCCCTGCTTCTGAGAGGTTTGCAGAAGGCCTTAATGGCCGATTCTTAGGATTTTAGCAAGTGCTTCCCTGTCCTTTTATTTTTTCTTGGTCTTGCACGTTGTGACTTTTACGGTCGAATGCGTTCCCTTCCATTTTCCTTGTTTTGGATATACTGCTTGTAATGTTTTTTCTGCTTGGGATAACTTCTGCCTGCTGTTTAACCATAAGCATTGTCAAACAGGTAAGCTAAACTACAGCTGCGTGTCTTCCCTTTATGTCCCAAGTGAAACCTTGCCCTGCAAATCTAAGCTGTACTTAAAACCAAACAAAAGACCCCCAACCCTTTATCAGCAAGTGAGAATTTCTCTTTGCTTTCTTAGCTCGCAGAGGCAGAGTAGGGATGAATTTGCATTCCCGGAGTGTGAAAGCTTCTCCGGGGAGTTTCAAGGTTAATAGGAAAGTTAATGGTTAAACAAGCTGGAGAGTTCCACTGAGCTCTCATAAAGGAGGACTTGAAGTTGTTCTGGACTCCTGCTGGGTCTTTGTGTGTTGAATTAAAACAACCCCTACCCTAAGAACCTTACTGTCTTCTCTTTTTTTAATCTTTGTTTTTCTTTTACCATTGGGAAGAATGTTTGCCATAGTGTTTTAAGCAGTATCTTTGTGTTCGCACTGGCTGCTGTTACTGAGGTCTCTTCCATTTTGTGAGTTATCAGAAATAAACATTTAAAAATTATTTTCCAGGATTTGGCCAACTTCATCCAAGAAAACTTTAAGAAGAGGGAATGTGTGTTTTTTACAAAAGACACCAAGTCAATGTAAGGAGATACTTTTCTCTTGTTTTTCAAGAATGGGGGACTGGTAGATGAGGGTATTTCTGTCTGCAAAGGCAGGGAGTAAAGTTTTGGGGTTTTTTGTTCAGAGTCTGGATCTAGCAGTGCAATCTCACCTCGGGCTCCTTGTTTGAGTTACTCCACAAGTAATTTGATGCAAAACTATGGATCTGATCTTCCAGCAGCTCTGTCGCAGGGTTTAGTATCAAGTTCCCTATTTGAAGCATAACTGGGGCAATATATAGGTGCTTTGAAGGATGGAGCACTAATATTGATCTATGACAAGGTATGTGTCAGAGGTTTGCATAATTTAAATTTTCCTTCTAAACTGAAATCACAAATTTCATGCACAAACCTTACACAGGCACTAGGTTTTGCTCAGGCTGATGTTCTCTTAAGACAGGACATTAAACTGCCTCCATTTTCAGGCACAGGTACCAGTGCAGTGCTAGTTCAATGACCATGATGTTGCTTTGTGGGTTTAGGTTTTTTTTTTTAGTGATCAAACTAATATAGCTGCAGAAATCCTAATATTGAGCTCTGAGAGCTCTCTGACACTGCTCTTCTCTGAAGCTGGGGGAAAATGCCTCAGAGAGAGGGAGGGAAATGAGTCTCATTTCAGAAAGTCTTGCTTGGGGTCCTCCTCTGCCACCAAAAATGGGATGTCTGGCAAGGCACCAACAAAGGATGGAGGAGCTGGTTCTCATCAGCTGCTCTTCCTGCAAGCCCTCTGGGAGAGGACTGCAGAACTTGCTGGGTTATTTTTGTCTAGATATTTTTAAGGTAAGCTTTGCAAGGTACAGCAGAGTAGAAGAAACCTTTCTAAAGGAGACAAGCAATTAATTACCCCTTCTCCGTGTCCTCTGAGGAAGCAGGAATGTTGGCTATGGAGAGGACCTTTAAAATCAAGTCAGCCCAGCACAACCACTAAACCATGTCCTCAAGTGCCACATCCACATGATTTTGGAATACTTCTAGGGATGGTGACTCCACCACGACCCTGGGCAGCCTGTACCAATGCCTGACGGCCCTCTCCATCATTTTTTTTTAAATTCCTGATATCCAATCTGAACCTCCTCTTGCACAACTTGAGGCCTTTTCCTCTTGTCCTGTCACTTGTTACCTGGGAGAGGAGATGCACTGAACTTGTCCTATGTGGTTAAGAGCACAAAAAGGGGAAGAAATCCCTCAGCACAGCCTGGTTCCTGAGCTGTGTTCCACTTGCCAGTGGGGCAGAAGCAGGTTATGGGGGAGAAAGCAGAATCAGGTGCTGCTCTGCTTTGTCAGGTAGCAAATCCCAGTAGGGTCCCACACCCAACTGGTTCTGTAGCTCCACCTGCTGCTTTCCTTGCTGTCAGAGCTCACTTTAGTGTGCTCAGGATTCCTTAGGGGTCTCGTACCTATTCACTCTTCTTTCAGGGGTAACTTATGTAAATGTGGATACCCTGAAAATCAGCACATAGAGGGCACCCAGGTTAACACCACCGAAAAATGGAACTACAAGAAGCACACGAAGGAGCTTCCTACAGATGCCTTTGGGGACATTCAGTTTGAAAACTTGGGAAAAAGAGGAAAGGTAAGTGGAAATATTAAGGATATTCACGAGGCCCCTGTTGAGTACCAGTGGGAGCTCCTCAAAAACAAGGAAGGTGAAATGGATTTTGTTCTGATGGCAGGAGATAGGCTACAACGGACACAAGCTTGTTTCTCAAGCCCTGAAAATAGGTAACAAAGGACAATTCCTTCTGTGTTACTTGTTGGTTAGGCTGGTGATGGGAGTGAATGGTGTGGCAGGAGAATGGGTGAATGAGGGTGGTATGCAAGGATTACTTTATATCCACATAGACCAACTTGCTCAGGCCTATAAACAATTGAATATTTCCCAGCATGGAGAGTTCTGGTGGGATGTAAGGTATCTGTGGAACTTCAAAAGTTTTATTCCATTTGTTGGTTTTCTTTTTTCCTTGTCTTTGCTTGGAGTGGGGACAGTGAAGGTGTGGGAAGAAGAAAATAGCTGCTGTTGCTGGTTTTGGTGATTTATACTGATGCTTGTGAGGAGTCACATGTGGCTGAGCTCATCTGCCTCCTCTAAATTGCTCATAATTTAACACCAGTGCAGGTTGCTTGGGACAATCAAAATAAATGAGGAAAATCAGAGCCTGCTATGTAAATTAATTTCGTTTGGTTCCTGCAAAGTAGTAGAAATAAGAGGCATTTGGGTGGGAAATGAGACCAAAAGTTTCAAATCATGATTAAACAGATCATGTACTTCACTTTTTTTTTTTTTGATATGCACATTTTAGCCTTGTACTACTTTGTTGTAAGTGCTTTGCTCTGTTGCAATATTCCAGAACTCTCGGAGGCTAAATGTTCTTTCCTTAGGTTGTGTCTTCCCCACTTCCAACTTTGGAAATCAGTTAATGTGGCCTCAGTTGTTTCATGTGGACTCTCAGGGCCACTGTGCATGTTTCAGAGTATACTTTTTTCAAACACTGCATATAAGTCTCCTAGTCCATGCCTTTTGGAATGTTGGCTGAAATCACATCTCATTTCCCTGTTCTTATTCCCTACACAGCAAGGCACCTGCTGCTCCTGAAGATTGCCAAGTATTTTCTGTTGATGTGCAGCAGGGAGGACTTCAGACTCAGCGTGACCTAAGAATTGCTGTCAATCATCAGGGAGGGCTGGGAAGTTTTATACCCTGCATTGTGCTTTTTAGGACAGGTGAAAAAGGAAAAAGTTCTGAGCAGAAATGAAGTCCCATGAGGAGGTTTGAGAACAGGCTGGGAGAGCTGGGGATTCTTAAGCCTGGAGAAGAGAAGGCTCCAGGGAGATCTTCCAGTGTGTAAAGAGCCTCCAGGAGAGCTGGGACAAGGGATGGAGTGACAGGACAAGAGGAACTGGCTTCCTACTGCCAAAGGGTAGGGTTAGATGGGATGCTGGGAAGAAATTCTGCCCTGTGAGGGTGGAGAGGCCCTGGCACAGGGTGCCCAGAGAAGCTGTGACTGCCCCTGAATCCCTGGAAGTATCCCTGGCAGTGTTCCAGGCCAGGCTGGATGAGGGTTGGAGCAACCTGGCATAGTGGAAGGTGCTCATGGCAGGGATGTGACCAAATGAGGTTTAAGTTCCCTTCCAGCCCAAACCACTCTGTGATTCTATAAAATCTCATCCTCTGTGAGTCCAGCTTTTGAGCTCTTTGTTTCTGCTGTGCTGCTCTGACCCTGTAACATCCATGAGCATCGAAGTCACTGCACTTGACGTTCTGGCAGCCCAAACCCCTAAAGCACTTCCCTGAATCACAGCCATGGTCTAGGAGCAGCATCCAGCAGTACCAGAAGATGGCACCGTTGTACTTCGGAAGAGTGAGCTGCTCAGCCCAGGAGTTCACCTGCTGCAGTGGAGCTGACAGGTTTGCTGTGGGCAGGGCTGACCAGGTAATTTTCCTGGTAACTCTTCCCTCTCCTATGGGGGATCCTCTCCAGAAGAATACCCAAAGCTTCATGTGGCTGAAGTTTCTTGGGGCAGAAGCTGTGGGAGTCTCTTAGCTCTCCTGTGTAGCTGCTGGAGCCTGCTCAGCATCCTCTGTCATGTCCTGAATGCTTTAACTCCTTCTGGGAATCTGTCCTGGAACACATGGATGTTTTTATTCAAGTTCAGTGTCTCTTAGGTGGGGACATTTCCTCCTCAAAGTAATCCCTTTGTTTTCCTCTCTTGCAAATACTGGACAATCGATACAAAATCCTCTATGATTCAGGTCCAAGCTATTCCTTTTCATCTCCTGATTTGGCTTGTGCAGCCACGAATGTCTTCCAAAAGTGATGAAACTGTGAAGAGGCTTTTGAATAGCAAAGACAAGGCCAGAGAAGCTTTTACATAGATGGAGACGTGTTGAGTTCACCTGAAGCCAGATTCTCTGTCTTATGTGCTTTTTGGTATCTTCGTAGAGTGTTCAAGCTTTAGTACAAACTTGATGTATTTGTTTTATGTTCTACTTGAAGCACTGGAGGGGGTATTTGTGGTGATAAGGACACCATTCACATGGAGCCTGGAATTTATTTGAGTAGTGTAATCAAAATATAGCTGTCATTATTATTAGTTCACTTGCAACAGTGATGCTGCCACTGATTCATAACCTCAGCTTTAAATAGCACTGTTGGAGTTAGTTACTTTAGTGGTGGTGTGTTCGTCCTTGCAGAGTGAAGCTCAAGGTCACTGCTCTTGCCTTCTCTAGGGGAAGGATAAAGAGGAGGAAACAAGGATTTCATCATCACCTTGCCTTTCATCTCCTGGCTGTTGGAACGAGGCTGTACAACAAAGATGGAAATGCCAATCCCAGGGTTGTTCCCAGCAATCTCAATTTATCTCCCGCTATATTTGTTCTCCTGTTTTCTCTCCCCCAAGTACATCCGCCTGTCGTGCGACACGGACTCCGAGACGCTCTACGATCTCATGACCCAGCACTGGCACCTGAAGACCCCCAACCTCGTCATCTCCGTCACCGGCGGCGCCAAGAACTTTGCGCTCAAGCCCCGCATGCGCAAGATATTCAGCAGGCTGATCTACATCGCCCAGTCCAAGGGTAAACTCTGGCTTCTGTGCCTCTGCTGCTTTATTGCTGCACAGCAGTGGGGCAGAGGCAGCAACTCAAAGGGTCCCTGGGGAGGCTGAGTGTTCATTTTGCTTCTGCTTGGCTGCTGCGCTTGGGACAAGTGTGATGTTAATGGTTTGGGTGTAACAGGATTGGGATTTAGATAAGGGATGGCTGTGGTAACATAATCCCCAAATTATCCCCAAATCAGCAAAATTCCCCAAAAATCCTGCCTGAAATTTGGAAAAATTTCACCTCAATTTCAGCCCAAATATGTCAAAATTTAGCCTAAAATCCAGGTCTTGGCATCAGGAATTCCAAAAATTATCCCAGAATCTCCTCAAATCCCTCCAAATTCTCCCAAACTTCTTCAAAATTCCAACCCCCCCCCCCAATAAACCTAAATCCCCGCAAATCCTTTCAAACCTCCTTGAATCTTTCCCAACTGTGTAGCATCTCTTTTGTGCTTAATTGAGGAATGAACCCCCAAGGTCACCAAAGGGGTTTGCATTATGTCTGTAATGCTGTGGGAGGGTGGGTGTTAGGCTGTGTTCCCCCAGGTGAGTGGGTGTCATTCCAGGAGCCTGGATTTTCACTGGGGGAACGCACTACGGGCTGATGAAGTACATTGGGGAGGTGGTCAGAGACAACACCATCAGTCGCAGCTCCGAGGAGAATGTGGTGGCCATCGGCATCGCGGCCTGGGGCATGATCTCCAACCGGGAAACCCTCATCCGCACGGCTGACAGTGACGTAAGGAGCATGGGATCATGGAATCGTTCATGAGGTTAATGCTAAGGTTGGACAACCTGGGCTTCTAAGATCATCAGGTGCAGCTGTCAGCCTGGCACTAGCCCCACATGTCACCATTAAACCAGGTCCTGAAGTGCTTCATGTATGGGTTGGTGGGGAAAGAAAGAGGAGGCTCAGCTTCAAAACATTGGGAGCTCTTCCCAAAACAGGAGGAAAGTAAAATGTTCTCATGCCCAAGTTAGTCACACGTGTCAGGCCTGGTGAGTAGGATTTCAGTTGTGCCAGATTTTGGCATGTCTGTGTGGGAGTTCAGTGGCTCTAACTCCATGTCTGGCATTGCTTTAGGGAATAACCACTCACGTGGTTAATCTAGCTCTGAAATCCCCATGCACTCCCCCACAGCAGGGATTCCCATGAGCTTAGGCACGTGGTACGTGCTGCTGCTGTTTAAGATCTTCCTTGACACTGCCATCCTACCTGCCAGATACACTGGGGTAGCCCCCCTTGTATCTTGTCCACCAAACACGATGGCACACGTCTGAAAAATTGTCGCACCACATAAATAAGGCGTGTTGTCCTTGCATGTCTGCCAAGCACTGTGCTGGTGCCCCTAGGGGAGCTACCTGGCCCACTACATCATGGATGACCTGAAGAGAGACCCCTTGTACTGCCTGGATAACAACCACACCCATCTGCTGCTGGTTGATAACGGCACCCACGGGCACCCCACAGTAGAGGCCAAAGTGCGCACCCAGCTGGAGAAGTACATTTCGGAGCGGGTCATCCCAGGTACCCTCCTCATGTCTCTGCATGCTTTGGGGCTGATCCACAGTGATTTTTCTTGGAATAAGAAAGTAGTGGCAGCATCCTGTGGCTGCTGAGCTTGAAGGGATCTGTGTGTCAACTGCAATGCATCTGGAGCTCTGTCGGAGGCAACCTGCCCTCTGCAGAGCAACAGCTTCCCTCATCTTCCTTTCCGTGTGTCTTTTTTGTCACAGCAAATGCTTCATTTCAGCCACACAACCCTTCCCTCCCTTCCTTTTGGAAACTGACCCTTCTATATACATTCACCTGAGTTCCAGGCAGCTGGAGCACAATTACAGAGGAGCTGAAATTAGGCTTTTCCCAAAATATTTATGAGGGTGATTGAGCTGTCTGCAACTGGCTGTTAAATAATTTCTCTTTTGCCCACTTCTTTACCAGAGCAAAAAAAAAAAAAAAAAGAAACCAAAAGCCTTAGCAGGAAATTCTTAAAAAGCTTTTGGGCATGTTGTTGTTTGCGTTTGGGTTTTTTTGTTTTGGTTTTTTTTTTTTTTTTTTGGAATGTCTCTCAAACACTAGCTCCTAGAGTTACAGAATTCTTACCTTTCTTTTATGATTGAAAATGTCAACTCAGAGGTTCCCTAACTTGAGATTGCAAAAAGAATCTTTCACTGAGACTCAAAATGGTCAAAGAAGCAGATGAATACAATAAAATTCTTTTTTAAGGACTCCCAAGATAGCAAAAATTAGGATTTCTAGAAGGGAAAACTTCTGTTGGAGAAGGGTGTCTGAAGTCAGCTATGCAGAATGCTAGGCAAAGTTGAGTTTTTGTTGAAAACAGCTGTTAATAACTCTGGCAAAATCAACAGCAAAATAGTATTTGCATGAATGGCTTGGAAATTCTTTCATTGTACTCAGGAAAAAAACCTGCATTAATTGATTTAATATTTTTCTTCCTTTTTCTTTTGGCATATTTTACAGAATCTAATTACGGTGGGAAGATCCCAATTGTGTGTTTTGCCCAAGGTGGTGGGAAGGAGACTTTGAAAGTAAGTTTATTTCTTTCATGGTTTCCAGGAATAACAATAGGGACATTGCTCTAGTATTGATGACTGATTACTCCAGAAGAAACTTGATGAAGTAGACAGTGCTGTTATTTACAGAAGCTTGCCTAGAACTTGCAACAGGAGGACTTTGTTTGCAATTTAAGCATATGAAGTTTGTTTCTGTTAAAATTTCTGTGCAAAGCTTCTGCCTTGGGCTGACATCCTGGAAAAGCATTGGCTAGGACAGTTCAGTTGTGTCAGTTCTTCCACATCACAGGATGTGAAGGGACATTGAAGACCATCCAGTTCCACCCCCTGCCTTAGGCAGGGACATCTACCACTATCCGAGGTTGCTCCAAGCCTTGTCCAGCCCAGCTTTGAATGTGTCCCCAGGGATCCAGGGGCAGCCACAACTTCTCTGGGCACCCTGTGCCAGGGCATCCTCACCCTCACAGTCAATCATTTCCTCCTAATGTAAATATGAATTTTTCCTCTTGTGGTTTAAAACCATACCCCCTTGTCCCATCACTATCTGCCCATGTAAAAAGTTGCTCTCCCTATTTCTTATAAGCCCCTTTAAGTACTAAAAGGCTATGTTTTAAATCTAGTTTGGATCTAGGCCTGGTTTAAATCTTGGGGCTGAGTAGGGCAGGAGGGCTCTGCTTACTCTGGACCCTTCTAAGCCTACATGGGGAAGGCCAGGAATCATCTTCAAAGAGATGACAGGCAGGAGGAGGAAGAACAGAACAAAGAAGTTTCTTGAAACAGGATGTCTAAGTGACACTGAGGGAAGGGGGAAAGGGAGATGGCTTCTCAATGTCTCTCAGGGTTAAAACCCAGGGTTGTTACTTGCCCTTTCACCTTGCCAGAGTGAAGATGAGTGACCTGAGGGAGCAAGAGACCTGACCCAGGGTTTTCAAAGTGAGGGGATGTGGAGTTCCGGCTGTGTGGGAAGGGAACAATAACAGTGAGGACAAGCTTTGACCAACTACAGAAAGAGCTGATTTAGCCTGTACTAAACAGCTGGGAAAGAAGCTAGATTTTGCAAGAGAGTACGTTGAGGCATGTCCTGGTTTAGAGAGACAGGTATCTGCCAGGGAAAACTCCAGTTTTCCCTGGAATGGAGAATGTAACCCCCCTTCCCTCCGAATTACTATAATTTTGCAATTAAGGGCTTTCAGGCAAAGATTTGGGATAGGAATAGCAGTTCTTTACTAGGAA
>VZUI01031210.1:0-98369 GCA_013401135.1 Cettia cetti | reverse complement strand
GGAACAATTCCTGCCCAATCTCCCATCCAGCCCTGCCCTCTGGCACTGGGAGCCATTCCCTGTGTCCTGTCCCTCCAATCCCCTGTCCCCAGTCCCTCTGCAGCTCTCCTGGAGCCCCTTTAGGCCCTGGCAGGGGCTCTGAGGTCTCTCTGGAGCCTCCTCTCCCCATTCTGAACAGTCCCAGCTCTTCCAGCTGCCCTGCAGCACAGCACTGCCACCTGGCAGGGCTCGCTGCACCCCAGCTCCCAGGAAAACCTCTGGGATGTGCTAAGTGGCCACTCCCTGTGTGCAGCACAGCACCTCTCCCTGCGCTCCGCAGGGCCCTCTCCAAAGAGCGTGATGGGCTCGCCCAGGGCCCTCAGGCAGGCCTTGACCTCGGAGTCATCCGTGGAGACGTTGATCTGCCGGGCGCGCTTGCGACGCTCAAACTCCGCCAGCACCTCGGCCTGGCGCTCGCTCATGTGGTCCTCGAGGTCAAACACCTCCCCTGGGCACAGACACAGACACAGGCCTGAGCACACGCAGCCACCGCGGGCCACACAACGGCCGGGGCTGGGGGGGACCTCTGGAGATCACCCCGTGCATCCCCCTGCCGAGGCAGGGTCACCCGGAGCAGGGGACACAGGGACGTGTCCAGGTGGGTTTGGGATGTGTGGACACTGCACACCCTCCCTGGGCAGCTGTCCCAGAGCACCTCTGCCCCTGGAGCCCTCCTGGACGGGAAGATCCAAGCAGGGAGCCGCCCATCCCTGACTGGTGTGAGGTGATGCCCAGAGAGCGAGCAGAGACATTTGGAGGTGTCCCATCTGCGGGGAGGGATAACAAGGGGTGGTTGCACGTGCTCACCACTGCTGATGTTGATGTTGCCAGCCTCCAGGGCAGCCTTCATGCCCTCCTTGCCCAGCAGCCCCGACTCGCCCTTGGCCAGGCGCTCCCGCTCCTTCTCCTCCAGGCTCCCGTAGAAGATGGGCGCCCGCTTGGCCGGGGGAGCCTCGCCCTCCTCCGCAGGCTTGGCCTTGGGGGGCTGCAGGGAGAGGCAGAGCGTGGAGTGTGTTTGGGGACAGAGGAGCCAACAAACAGCCTGGCTGTGCCACAGGACTGAGCTGTGCCAGGAAAACCAGGCTGTGCACCAAGCAGAGACCCTCTCAGAGTCCCAGGCTGATCTGGGTTGGAAGGGGCATTAAAGCCCATCCAACTCTACCCCCTGCCATGGCAGGGACACCTCCCACTGTCCCAGGCTGCTCCAAGCCCCATCCAGCCTGGTCTGGGACACTGCCAGGGATCCAGGGGCAGCCACTGGACATTGAGGTTTTTGCCCGAAGGCCAAAGCGCAAAAGTAAAATGCCACATTAAATTGCTTAAACCAGGCAGTGTTGTGTTCCTATTATTTATTATCTGCAGAAGTATTTTTTGAAAAAGCTTTAAAACGCGAAGCTTTTCCTTCTCCTGCTAAGCGCCAGCACAGCCAGGAGCGAAGCCATCCTCCAGCTCAGAGCGCCCCCCCTGGAAGGCTGGGGAAAGTGAGCGGTGCCCGGCTCCCTTCCCCCGGAGAGGCGCCTCACACGAACTTCCCGGGAGAACAATCAGGATTGTGTAAAAATGCAGGAAAACACGTGAGCCTTCCAGCTCCCTTAAATGGCACCGGCCACACAGCAACAGCAGTCGCGACCCCCGCGACCTCTCCCGCTCCTGCGAGCCCGCGGGCGGCGCCGCTGCCGTGCGGGGAACAGGCCCGGAGCCGCCCCATTCCCCGGACACTCACCTCGGGGGGCCGGGCCCCGCCGCGCACCGCCGGTGCCCGCGCAGTGGCCATGGCGGGAGCGGGACCAGAAACAAGACCAGGAACCGGGAACAAGCCTGGAAAGGGACCGGAATCGGAACCACAGAACGTGAACAGGACGAGACTCGCCGCGCTCGGGCACCGGCGCCTCACGGCCACTTCCGGGTCGCGCAGGGCATACCGGGAGGTGTGGCGGCCACTCTAAAGGGGGGGGGGAGTCGTGCAGGGCACGCCGGGAACTGCTTCGCCCTTTAAGGGGGAAGCACGCAGGGCACGCCGGGAGGTGTGTCAGAGCAAGCGGTACGCGCGGGGCACGCCGGGAGATGCAGTGCTGGTTAATAGCTGGACGCGCGGGGCATGCCGGGAGGTGTGGCGTGGCCCGCTGAGGGCGGGAGCGCTCGGTGCTGTCGCGGTGTCGCCGGTCGCGATGCTCCGTCGGAAGCCCACGCGGCTGGAGCTGAAACTGGACGACATCGAGGAGTTCGAGAGCGTCCGGAAGGAGCTGGAGGTGCGCGCGGGGCAGGGCGTGGGGGGCTCGGCCCGCCCCCAGCCCTGACCGGCAGTTCGCCCGCAGAGCCGCAGGAAGCAGCGGGACGAGGCGGAGGTGGCGGCGGGCGGCGAGGAGGCGGCGGCGATCGGAGCGCTGGGCACGGAGCACAAGACCCGCGAGCAGCTCATCAATGACCGCATCGGGTACAAACCGCAGCCCAAGGCCGGCGGCCGCACCGCGCACTTCGGCACCTTCGAGTTCTAACGGGAGCTGTCCCGGGACCCCCGCCAGCCCCGGCCCCGCTCAGCCGGGGGGGCCGCGCAGGACGGGCCGAGCCGACCCCCTCTGAGCTGTTACATTTTTGTTTTTTAAGTTTGGTTAACATGCCCGTGAACGCCCCTTGGCCGAGTGTTTTGTTTTAAATAAACACTTTTTTTTTTTTTTTAAGAAAATAATAATCCCATGAGCTGCTGTAAATGGCTGCCGTGATCGGGTGGGGATGGGAACACCTGGACCACCCGTTCCCGCTCCTGTGAGCAGGGGGATAAAACACTGCGGGAGGATCCTCTGGAGAGTGATTTGTTGATCACACAGTGCAGTGTGGCCACCTGAACCTCCAGCCCTAGCCGGTGGTGGCCCCACTGAGGAGAAGGTCCTGGAAGTGTCTGATGAGTGTTTTGGGATAAAGGTGCCACAGTTCTGTGTGCCAGGCACTGCTCTGTCCTTTCCCGAGGCAACCAGGAAAGAATCCCCTGTCTGTTAAATCACCCAGTCCCAAATACATCCCAGAGCTGCTTCCCAGTCCGTGTCACGGCTGGGATGTGGCTTGTGCCCAGCAGGGAATGGCTGCAGACCTGGATGAGGGGCTGGGCACGTGGATGTGGAGTGATAGCCCCTATTTTTTGACTGAGCAGCTTTTCCTTTACACTTCACTGTTCCACTCCATCCAGCCCTGCTCAGTGTCACCCCAGCTGCCCTGGTTTGTCACCCTTGGGATGGAGCTCAGGGCTGTTTGCTGCTTGGATCAAAGGCCACCAAATCGTTCCTTATGGATGGTGTCACCTGAAAAGGCCAAGGACACGTTGATTTCCTCAGCAGGTCCCTGGATTTACCTTCATGTACCTGGGCAGGGTGAGGTGAGATTTGGGTAGAGCCCACTCAGGAGGAGTCTGGCACACAATGGGCTGAGCTGAAGGAAGGAACTTAAAAATCTGAGCAGCTTCTTGGTACTCAGGAAACTGTTCCTTGCAGCCTGAAGGAGCAGGGCAGGCTGCCACAGCCCTGGGCCTGCACCAGGACACCTGCAGGGAATTCAGGAGCTGGAGGCTCTCCCTGCCTCTGGCCAGGGCTGTTTTCTGCCATCTTCAGCACAATGGCCAGGTCTGGTTTTTCAGCAATCCTCTAAAGTGGACTTCAGTTAAATTCAGGCTTCCCACGTCGTAGGTACATCAAATTTCAGGTCAGGCTGGGGAAATGTACAGAACTTCAAACTTTTCCAACTCCAGAGAGCCCCAGTCTGGCCTGGAGAAGAGCTGCTTTTTCTGTCTCACACCACAGGAGGTGATCAGGGCTTGCTCTGCTGGTCTGGCATTCCCAGCAGGCCCCAGCTCTGAGAGGACAACACCTCAGGAGGTTGTTACAGCTCCCTGGAATTCCCCAACTCTTCCCTCTCCAGAATAGGCAGACCTGGGGGCCCCAATTCCTCTTTCCATCCCTCCCCCCACCTGCAAAGTGTGACTGAGCTGGAACAGAGACTTCTCAGTGAATCCCCACATTCCCATTCCAGCAGCTTCAGGGTGTGTTCCTGCGAGCTGGGGAGGCCCAGAGGATGCTGCTCCTCACTCCCACCCCACAGCACCTGAACAGGAACACTGAGCATTGTTCCCAAAACACACCCCCACCACAGTAAAATGCAATCTATTTTATTGGTTAATTATGTACAGGGGACTCTTGATATTCACAGTAACATCAGACAAGTTACCGCCACAAAAAGCAAGAGTACAAACAAAACTTGACAGTCCACTGTAAACAAAACTAGAAATCCTGCTGGATTGGGTGGGACTGGCTCCAGACAAACTCAAAAGGCACTCAAAGAAAAGCAACAAAAGCCCACTGAGGGACACAGCCTGGATGGTCTGAGCTCCCCCCTCGATGGAGATGCGGAGGCTCAGCGTGTGCAGAGCAAACACCAGGGCACAGAGACTGGCACGGTGCCACCCCGAGCAGGACAGCACAGCCAGGCATGCTGCGTGTGTGCCAGACAGGAGTTTCATGGACCCGGGCCTGGCCACCCTTCGAGCCCTCCCCGTGTGACCAGGACAACTTTCAATGCGGCAGAGGGGCTGGGGCTGCCCCAGAGCTGCCGATCCCCCCCAGAGGGAGCTCAGGCTTTGCTCAGGCTCTGCCACAGCACGCAGCAACCCGGGCTGGGAACACACCGTGGTGGCATCTGGTGGCAAGGGGGACGCTGGGACACGGGGAGGTTGATGGCTTCTCTGGATTGTCACGCTGAGCTGAGGAAAACACAGCCATGGCAGGAGGGAGCAGCCTGGACATGACTCTTTCCCCAGCTGTGCTTCAGGGAGCTCAGGAGCAGAGGGGACACAGCCTTGCCCTGCTCTCCTCAGCCACTTCCCTTCTCACCTTCCCCGGGCAGCCCAGGGTGCCCAGACCAACCCTCGTGTGGGAGCAGCTGGGGCACCTGAGACTCCTGCCAGGTGAGCCCTGCCAGGGCAGTGTCCCCTCCCTGAGCACGCTGGGGGAAGCTGTGTGCCCTCTCTGGGGACAGCATGGGCAGGAGATGAGCCTTGGAAGCTCATCCTGTGGGAAACAATTCCAGGGGCACAGGTGGTACAAGCAGAAAAAGGCAGGAAATCTTAAGAAGAACCAGACTGACACTGCATGAGCCACAGCCTCATCTCCAAGTCATCCCTCAGAGAATTCAAGTCTGCTCACTTAGATACACAGGAAAGTGGCAAAAAGGTGACAGCAAGATCAGGCCAAGCAGCTCCTATTTCACAGAAAGACACAGCAAGAGGTATATGAGGTGACCAGTGTCACCACACAGCCACTCCTCACTCCACCCTGTGATTGTGATGGCAGCAATTCCAGCCCCTTACAGAAAAAAACAATGGCAGCAGTGACAATGTCACCCTGAGCTCCTTCAGGGGTCAAGGCCTGCAGTGCAAACCTCCCACAACATCAACCACCATCTCCAGCTTTTAACAGCTCCAGTTTACTCTGACAAACATTCAGATTTCCTCTCAGTTCCAGTGGGAGTGGGAAAGGATTGTCCATTTCCTCTGTCCAACACTTAACATTCCTCCCAGCTCTCCAGGGATGGGGAGGGTCAGGTTTCCCCTCCCATGACTGCCTGGAGGGCACAGGAGAGTTTTACCTTTGTGACAGGTGCGGAGAGGGCACCAATAGGTTCTGTCACAGACAGAACTCCCTTCAAAGATCAGACTGGGAAGGAAGCACTTTTCCTGTCTCTCAGTAGGAGGTGGCTACAACTTTTCCATGAAAATAACTTTGCCTTTTTCACCCAGATGTGAATTTCCTACAGAAAGCAGCTATTTAGGAACCTAAGCCTGCTTTTAACTCAGCTCCTTTTATTCTCTAGTTGCACTGTCCAGAGAAAACAAGATGTCCAAATAAACAGTTGGCATCAGCCCAGGAGGGCTGACTTTAGGAGGTGCAATTCAAGCCCTGGTAGCAGCAGTACTGATTTCCTTAAAGAGGGTGGGTTCTGTGCAGGAACAGCAGCACCAGCACTGTGGAGCACCCAGGTACACAGGGATGGCCTCACCCTCTAAGGCTCAGGGCCTAAAAAAAAAATCTCATTCCAAAGATCAGCTTTCCTCACACAGCTGCTGCCAGCAGTCACCAGCAGCATCTTCAGGGGAAAAAAACACCAACCTTCCTGTGTGTGCCCACAGGCTTTATCCCAGCAGGATTCCCTGTTCTCATGGCATGTCCCAGACAGCAGTCCCAGTCTGAAAGTGGTGCCTGTTCTCAAATTCCCACTGTCTTCTCTTCCAAGCAGTTACAGGCACAAACTGGGTAAGCTGGATAGAGGGAAGACTCCAGCTTTGTACAACTCTGCACAACTTTTTTAACATCCAGGTGCTAAACCAGAGCTGCTCCCCAAGCCTGGCCTGGTGGTTCTGTCCCCTCACAGCCTGTCCTGCCTGGGCACTGGGCAGTGCCCACAGCACTGACTGAGTTCTACACTGCCCCACTGCACTGAGAACCTTCACCTCCAGCAGGGCACACTGATTATCAAGACAAAGAGGAGTCATCTGGGTCAGGAATACTTTTTGATTAACCCACACTGCTCCAAATTTCACCTGAGAAGACACTGAAGGCTGCTGTAGTCCTGTATTTTTCTTCTCTTCCCCAAATCTCTCCTTTGCAGGAACATGGTTGTTTTCCCCCTTCACCTCCATCCAGGAATGCCCTCCAGCCATTTTAATTAGTGTCATTAAATCATTATTTAGCTCTTGCCTTATTTACAGTTCTAGTAACCCAAAACTTAGCTCTAGTTCCATCCAGGTGCAGTTCCACATGAAGTACCTGTGGGTTCAATGGTTTATTTGGAATCTTTTTGCCCTGTAAATCCAGAACTATTATCCTGCATCTGTTCCATAATTGGGAAGGGAAAGCAGCCAAACTCAAGTGCTCTCCCTGGAGGCTGAGTAAAGCTGCTGGATACATCAGATTAACAACACTCATCATCCTCTGGTGGGCTTGAAGGGCAGGTTCACCCAAGCCCTGAAGCACACAGGTCACCCCCTTGGGTAAAAGTCCTCCCTTGCCAGGACACACCTGAGCATGTCTGATGTGCAGCACCAAATCTTTCTCAGAGGATGAGTCCTACAGCAAATGGTGTCATTGGCCCCAAAAGCCACAATGCCAGGGCAATCTCCTCCCCTGGCATTATGTACACATTGAAAAATAATCAAAATTAAAACAGCCACTCATACATTATTGGCAACTTTGATCTTTTCCTACTGTTCATTAGACCCTCACTGATGAGCATTTACAATTTAAAAATAAAATGGTTTTCTTTTTAAAATAGTAATTTCTACAGTTCTGTCAGCCAACTAATTTCAATCACAGCATAATCTAAGAATAAAGCAAATCCTGGCCAAGAATGGCTGCCATGGACTCTAAAGAGTCAAGGGGAGCAGCATGTCCCAGCTCTTCACATCCCTGTATCCCTCCAGGAACCTGTGGTGAACTCCAGTTGATTTTTTTTTATCATGATTCTCTTGGCAGCTTAGGAATGCTCCAGTTCTCAGGTGGCTGCGCTTGCAGGGAGCAGTGGGGTGGAGAGGCCTGTGGGCACATCCAGTGTTAATGGCAGTGCTCTGTGATATCCACCACCACTGCCTTTTTCCAGCTGAAGAAGAAGTATCCGGTGCCCGCTCCCGCGGCCACGGCGATGCACAGGTACCCGTTGTAGGTCATGAAGATCAGCATGAGGAAGTAGCTGACCACCACCTGGATGATGTGCAGCACAGTCTGCAGCAGATGGGGCAAGCTCAGCATCTGCTGGCTGGGAACACAAACCCAAACAGGTCAGCAAATGGAACAGGTGGGAAATGCACATCCCCAAAGAGAAATCTGCCAGGACAGCAAGGTGGGCATGGGATGGCAGAGAAGGTGATGCCAGCCTGGGCAGGGACTCCTGCATGCAGCTGGCACCTGGAGCTCTGGTTTTGCTCACACAGCAGAACAAGCACGGAGCTTGCTGGGAGTACACAACTTTTGGCTGAGAAGCTGACTTTGCCAAGCCTCCCCCCCCCCCCCCCCCCCCCCATTCAAAAGCTGCATGGCTCCTGTTCTGTACAGAGGCCTTGACTACCCGTCAGCAAAAGGATCCTGAGTGTTTTCTGTCAGGGTCACTGGATTTAAACTCTGCTCCTGGGAACTCCCCCAACATGTTCATTACAAAAACCCCAAGCTCATGTGGCTCCTTGCTGCTTTCCTCCTTTTGTCCCCATCCTCGAGGGCGCCCAGGTGTCCCCCATCCTCCAGTGCCACACAGCATCCCAGTCTGGAGCCAGGACACTCTCCAGAGATCAAAACTGGCTGCATAAAGTGTCTTCTGTGCCAGTTTCACCTGCAGAACTTTGCTTTAGAATGAAGTACAGTCCTTACCCCACGGTTTTGTGTGTCTCCATCAGGATGGTGCCATTGGGGCCGGGCACCGGCATGGAGTTATAGCGGATGCTGACTTGGGATTTACGGAGCAGACACTCCCGGGCAATCTTAAGGCCTTCATAAAACATGGCCAGGAAGAAGACAGCCACAAAAGCACCAGCCATTTCTGACAAGAGAGGAAACATTATTGTCTCTGGGCAAGAGAATGTGTCAGCAGAGTCACTGTGATTGAACAACCTCACTGTCTCAACAGGCCGTGGCCAGGCTCTGTGTGCATGCACAGATAGGTGGGAAATGGGAATTTCATCCACTCACTGGAATTTCACCCATAAAGCCAAAGCAGCAGCAATCACTTTTGCTAATAAAACCAAATTCTTGAACTCTACAAATATCTCCCTTTTTCTTTCACCCCACAGATGCCATTTAAACCAGACTCAACACAGCGTGTCCACAGATTTTTAGCACAAGTAACAAGGTAAATCCTGAAACATGAATCCTGAAACACCAATTGCAAACCTTTTGTTTGGACTGCAGAAGACAGTGTTACTAACCTCCAGGAGAATTGATTGTAAGTCCAGAGAACAGCAATGGCACATTCTCACAGCTGAAGTGGAAAGTCATGGCCTGCCCAAAACACAAAGAACACCAAGATGAGCCTGAAGAGCTCATCCAAGGAGCTCACACCAAGATGCACCAGTGGGGTTTGTATCAGAACAAGAACTCAGATGAGTTTATTTGGTCACGGCATAAACATCGAGAAACTCTCCAGCAGATCTGGTGTAACACACACGAGTGACACAGGGATGAGATGCACCAGGCTCCAGTTCCCAGCTCCTTCAGGCAGCCCTGGGCAGGAGGCCCTGTCCTTCACAGAACTCCAGGGAAGCGCCTTCTCCTTGCTTTTGGAGCTCCTTTTCTCCTCAGCATCAGCAGGGATTGGGGATGTCTCCATGGAGCTCCTCCTTGCTTCCCCATGCCCTCAGGAAGTGGGGTACAGGGCACTTTCCCTTCTCCACTTGGACCTGGTCTGTGATACAGGTAAGGGATCTACAGGTGAGTCCTCTGCTCCCCTCCTGCACTGTGCCAGCAGTGTTGTCTCCCTGTGGAATTCCCAACATCCTATGGGAAACAGAGGCCTAAACACAGCTACACAAGGAGGTAAAGCTGGTCCCCAGCTGCCCCTGGGTGAAAATAAGGGTTCCTGAGCCTGCACAGTAAGTGCTGTGGGAAGGGGAGAGATATCAGAGATCCTCAGGTCAGCTAGAGGTGATACAAACTTCCCATCCAGGTAAATACAGCTTGGCATGTCTTGGGCACAGCTGTACACAGGGTTTTCACATGGGAAGTCCTGACCAAGCAAGAGGAACTTCTCTTTGAACTTCCCTTGTTGCTTTATTAAGGTCATTTGCTGAAACTCAGAATTATGACTCATTTCAGCATCCATAAGAATCAGTTCATTTTCCCCATAGCAGAAATTACTGTAAAACACCTTTCAGAGAGTACTTTCATCTCTTCAATGAATTGAACATATTTACATTTAAAACAAAACCCACATAAATCAAAGAACTGCAGCTGAACCTGAGCCTGTTACTTAATGCCAGTGAGGAATGGGAAAACACACATTAAATGTGCTCAGTTTGTTATCTAAGATGCTGTACCTATGTACTGCCTTCCCTGACAGATTTATCTGCAATATGAATTCAAAATCTTGTGCAATTATTCACAGTTTTCAGCTGCAGGGCAAGGCAGGGTCCTGTAACTATCTAGTGAACATCTGACATTTGTAAAGAAATGACATCTACGTGGAAAGTAATGGCCCAGGGATGCCAATACTGAGCTGAGATGATGGGAAGAGCTTCACAAGGAGAGCAGTGGCAGTGCTGGACTGAGAGTTCCACATGGGCCATGCCCACCAAGGTTGTTCTGGAGCTCTCCTCTCCTGCTGTGACACTGGTTGCAATAGAAATAGAAGCAGAGATTCTTGTTTCTCTCCTCAGGCACAGAGCTGGCAAACAAACTCCAGCTGAAGGTTTGTAAAATCCACTCCTGAGAACACTCTCATTTGAAATGGAAATGTGCCCTCTCTCACCTCCTTTTGAAATTTAACCATAAACAGACATGTTTTAATAATCTGAAACTCACTCCAAAAGTATTTAGGAAAAGGAGAAAAAGCTAAAGAAGTTCCTAGAACTGGCTACACACAAACACTGATCCTCTGGCCATCTCCATGGAAACTCTGGCCAGGATTTCCTCAAAGCGTCAGTGATGCCAAGATGCACAAGTCTGAACCTGCTGGAATCAAAGTCAACTGGAGCAGCAGGAATCAGGACCAATACAGCCTTGATGCCAACATGGCAAGGAGCCCTGGCAGTGCTGTGCTCCCCAAACCCAGTGTGCTCTGAGAGCTCAGGAGGGAAGGGCACAGAGGGAGCTCAGCACAGCCCCTCACACTGCTGGGCAATCCTCTCAGGGCCGCCTGGGGCTCTCACTGCCAGCCTGGAGAACTCCATCTATCCATTTCCTGCAGGAAAACTCTTGCTTTGCATTTCTGCCCTTAGCTAGCTGCAGAGCTGACACCAGGCTGGCTGCTGGAAAGGTTTTCACAAGAAAAGACAATTTTGCCAAAGGATCTCCAGCTCTGAAATCCATTTCCTGCTCTGTACCCCTCATGCTGCTCCTTCACTCCGGAAGACCCACAATGGATGCAACCTGGTGGATTCCTGCCTTCCAAAGCTCAGGTTCATTTCCAGTTTTCAAGAGCACAGTCTTTAAATTACATATTACACTAAACCACAGACAAGGAAAAACTCTCTGGTTAATTCTGATTTCTCCACTTACCATCATCATCATGTCAGGTACATGACCATGTCCCGAGGCTGTGGTGGAGTGGTGATGCTCAGGAGGATGCGAGGTTGGCACCATGGAGCCGTTCATGTGGTGAGACATCTTGAGGACAGAGAGATTCAGAAAGGCACATAGAAAAGTGGGACCCTGAAAAACAAACAAAAAATGAAGCCCTTTCCTAAGCAGAATGTGATTTCTCTACTGCTACTGCACAAGAAAATACTCCAAGCCACTGAGAACTGCTGCCTCTGGAAAGCTCCTGGAGCTTCCTCATGGTCCTGCTCTGGCTACAGAGAGCACACAGCAGGACACTTTAAAGGAGGTGTGTCCCTCTGCAGCCTAATTTCATTGAGATAGCACCTGGGGCAAATACTCAGCATAAAGGAACATTTCTTATCTACATGAGGAAAAAAACAGAGCCCCTTCCAAAGTGCAGTCTTGCAAGAAGCAAAAATCACAAGCACCACTTTAAATTGCTTATACTTAAGGATCAGATTACAGGATTTCTCTTAATTGACAGTTATACATTTTATTGGGAACATGACACACAAATTGTGTTAGTTGGTACAAGACCTACTGCCAGGCAAAGGTCTGCAACAGCTACAGGCAATCCAATTTCATTGCCATGAGCTTTACATTGCCACATCTCCCCTTTAATCACATTACCCACAGTGAGAGAAACACTCAAGAGGCTGCCAGTCCCAATCCTTAATCTGGTTACCACAAATCAGGGATGTCTGGACACACTAAAAAAAATAAAATAAAAATTCCCTCCATGGTCACCTGCAGGCATGGCTTTTGTGCTCTCCTGGTGGGAAATGAAAATTCAGGTAGAAACAGGAGAGAAAATAACCTGGGAACACCAGTCAGTCCTGAAAGCACGGCATCTGTCCTGCTGGACCCTGCCTGGAATCCTCTGTACCCTCCCACTCCAGTCCTGTACTGAAGTAAAACCAAGTGCAATAAAAAGCAAAGTTCGGACACTTGATCAAATAAAGTTTAAAAAGAAATGAGAGACAGACTTCCTTCCACTTAAATCATCATGAGAGTTTACAAGAGTGTTTTTTCAGTTTTTTAAGCCAAAAGGCAGCATGGTGTTTGAACAGGTAGGCATGGCTATATTTAGACTAAAGAGAGGAAATCAGACTCTAGAAGAGCTTTCTAACCTGGAAGTAGCAAATAAAACCCTGAAAGGCAGCCTGGTAGAGCTGGCTCAGCATGTGACAGTGACCCTGTGCAGCCCTGTGGAGCATCCATGATGGGATATCCAAGGGCTTCAGGGTTAAATTAAAGTGAGCAATGAGAGAAATTAAAGATTTGGGGAAGGTAAGGAAACTAAGTCAGTAGTGCTGAGGAGGAACTCAAGAGAAAGACAGAAGTAATACTCTGCAAACACTGAAACTAAATAATGGAAGGAAGCACCAAGAAGTGACAGCAGGAACCCACAGCACAGGTATGTTCTGCATCTCTGTGCAGATGAAGTTTGTAGCCCGTTTCTTATTTCATCAGACAACCTCACAATAATTGCCTGGAAAGTAACTTGTCATGGAATCCAATGGCACTGGCTAAAGTAGAATGAATTCCCTGTCCATATTTCTGCTAATATTTTTTAGGTCACTTTGTCCCTGATTTGTGCTTAAATATTGAGAACAGAAAAATGTTCATGAGGAGATAAAAAGGAGAGAGAACAATGCAAGAAGTAGCTCAGCTGACACAGGAAAACTTCACCAAGGGATACTTGCAGAATGTCCAGTGTGATTTCCATATGGCACAGCTTGGAAGATTATCCTGCTCCAGAGCTGAAATATTCAGGCTCTAGAACTGCAGTCCCAAAATACAAACAGTTGGGAAAGGAATCCTCTGCCAAGACACACAAACTTCAAATTGTCTTTTGCATCAGGGAAGGAAGAAAAATAGCCCAAGTGCTTTACCCACAGGATCAAAGCTAAATGTGCTGTGAGAGGAAAGACGTAACACAAGAACTTCCCCTCTCCTGCAGCCAAAAGCTCCTGGAATCATAGAACCATGGAATATCCTCAGCTGGGAGGCACCCACCAGGATCCTCCAGCCCAGCCCCTGTCCCTGCCCAGAGCCCCCACCAACCCCAGCTTGGGCATCCCTGGCAGCGCTGCCCAAAGGCTCCTGGAGCTCTGGCAGCCTCGGGGCCGTGCCCATTCCCTGGGGAGCCTGGGCAGTGCCAGCAGCCTCTGGGGGAAGAACCTTGCCCTGAGCTCCAGCCTGAGCCTGCCCTGGCCCAGCTCCAGCCCTGCCCTGGGTGCTGTCCCTGTCACACAGAGCAGAGTTTAGAGCTGTCCCTGCCTCCTCCCTCTTCTGTTGACTGATCCGTTGCTTTTCCTTTGAATACAACATCCTCACCAGCAACTACTGTCCAATGATTATGTATTCCTTTTAGGATTTCACACTCCTGCCAAGCTCAGCAGGTTCCAAAACACTCCACAGAAGCCCTGGCTTGTTACCAGATGAAAAACTGCCTTCATGGCTGGGCTGTGTTCACTTTTTCACTCCCTTCCTTCTCACTAATCATCATTTTTCTGCAGAAAGGGAGAAACAGTGGATGTTTACTCTGTAGGAACAAAGAACATGGTCAGGTGTTCAGGAGTGGCTGCCTGTGGCTGGGAAGGCCTTGGAAAAGTTACAAAGGGCAAGCCTGATCCTCACCCTCACCAAGGTAGCTCCTTCCCACTCTGCTATCCCAATGCTCCAACACCAAATCCAACCCCTTGCTGCAGTCACCAAACACTGAAGGCCATTTTAAGAGATCCTGAAAGGATGGAGTATTAAAGTAGCTCAAGAGGAAATAACCTCATCTAAAACCACTTCAGCTGTGTTTGGTATCACTGAAAGTAACAAACAGTGGATAAATTTCTGTTTAAAAAAAAAAAGTTAAAAATAAACATTGTTCCAGTGGACAATCAAGACTCTGATTTACAACTTAGGAGATCTCTACCTAAGCCCTGAAGTAAAAATACAATATATAAGGCAGCAGCAGTAAGAGGTTATTGTGTGTGCAATATTCCAAGCTGTAAATCCCTGGTTGGTTTGCACAGCTCTTGAGAAACAAGCTGACAGATGTGGAGCTCTGTGTGTCACAGTAAGGTGGTGCTTTAACAAGGCTGACTCCATACCTGAAGGTAAAAAATCTGCCCCCCCACAAGTTTCTATTATTGTAAATTCTTTAAATAGTTTTAGCCTTGTACAAAGCCAGCCCTTCAGCAAGTATTTCTGCCTGAATGGGTGATTTGATCTCTGGCTGCTGCCTGCTCCCTATGTTTGCACTGAGAGGGAGAGGCACTGGAGTGGATTCCTGAGCATGGAGCCCTCGAGAGGGATCTGCCACAGCCCTTGGCTGCACCAGGCTCAGGTAGTCTGAACACCTGAAGGGGACAGACCCCAGGGTGCACCTGTCACAAGGGACACACACAGATTTTTTTGTGCTCTGCAGTAACCTACTGCCTAAGAAAACAAACAGGGTGGAACAGGAGAGAGGAATGAGGAAATTCTCCTCCAGGGCTTCTTTCTTTCTTTCCCTCTCAGTGCTGTTACCCCCGGTGAGAGAAGCCACAGCCTCCATTTAACAATCACTCAGATTTTTAAAGAAAACTGCAAGACTCAGAGCTACACACAGGACTTCTCTTTCTTTAAGCAGGACCTCAGGCAGGCCCTGCTCATGCTGAGGTTTCTGTCCCAGCCCTGCAGTGCCACCGTGGCAGCTCTGCAATCCAGGCTGGACCAGGACAGGTGCACCCAGGAGCAGGATCTGACAGCAGCAAACTGTCAGCACCAGGACTCACCCTCACCCTCTACCAACACCAAACCAGTGCTGCCTCACCCTACACGCACCAGGACACAGAGAAGGGGAGGACAGGCAGGAGGTGGCAGGGCACACACGAATGCAGGTAAATGAGCTGGACCTGATGAGATGCCAAAGCCAGAGCAGTCTTTTCAAGCAGGTCTCAGCCAAAGATCACATTGGCCATTACACATAACCCCTCCAGAGCTTCCCAATCTACTGCTTCTGCTGTGTTCGTCCAGAGTCCTACAACTTCATAGCAAATCAGAGTTTTTCCTGTGGCAAACACCGAAGGAAAATACACTTTTCAATGCAGAAACACAGGACATGCAGAAACAGGACACACTATGGGAGGGATCTAGGAAGCTCCCAGAAAGTACTTTACAATCAGCTCACTGTCAAACAGATCCTCCCTAAAGTCCCAAAGGGAATGAAGCCCCTTTCCAAATCAGAAGTCCACCAGGATTAACACTGGAGCCCCAAATCAATGCCCATTACAGCATCAACTCCTCCCTTCTAAACAGTGCCTCATCTTTCCCAAACCAGTCCAGAAAACCCAAGAAATAAAATTCTGCTGGCTCTGCCTCAAAGGACCAGAGCCTTAAAACTCCCCTCTCCAGTCTCCTTTAGAGCAGTTATTTGTCCCACAGAGAGGGTGCTGCCGCAGTGGCCAGCACAGGACTGGTTCCTGCTCAGAACCCTCCTGACTCCTCTCAGAACAGCTGGAGTGATTCATCCCAACATCTCTCCAACACTTCTGATAGCAGGAACAGGGCCAGGAGGTCCCTCCCCTCCCCTGAACAAGCGAGAAAGACTTGGTAATATTTAGTAAGAATTAAAATCGAAGTTTCTGAGAGAAAGCCAAGGGAAAAATTATCAAAAATAGCAAGCTGGAAAAGCAAAGACCTCTTGCATACATATCACATATGGCTCAGTACAGCATGACACAAAGGAGGGCTACGGAAAAAACACAGAAGGAATGGAAAAGGCACCCAGGAGCTCCCAGTGCTCTACTTACAGCAGTGCCGCTGGCAGACCGAGCTCCACTGGCTCCCAGCTTGTGGTCCCAAGCCCAATCCCTTTTTTGTTTAGCAGGGCTGTAAATGGAGTGGGAGGGAAGCAGCAGCCTGCAGACACAGCAGCTCTGTTCACTGGCTCTAGCTGTGGGCTCCACTGAGCTGGTCATCAGGAGATCTAAGCGCTGCTTTTAGTTTATTCAATTTCCTGGCAAACTTCTCTACTTTAACTGCTTCCTTTCCAAATGGGTGGACTTGTGATTCTTCCAGAATCCCAGGCAGAGCTCCAGAGCTCCTTAAAGGCACAGCTGAGGGACAGACCAATTCCACCTGTTCATGCTGCAGAAGCACCCAGCAATGGCAGCCAGGGCACCTGGGCCAAGCCATAAAGACACACTTTAAAGACACAGGGAACAAACACCACATTCTTCAGTAATGCAGCAGAATACGTGTTAGAGATACATACTGATGTGTGCAAATGCCCCATGGAACTCTCCCAAGCAGCTTCAGCAACCCCAGGCTGGCATTGAGACACAGGGAGGGACTGTGCTGTGCCCAGCACACTTAATTGCACACCTCTGTTCTTCCCTTGCACAATTCCTGAACAAGGAAGTCTTAGAGCTATATTAAGAACTCAAGGAATGTTTGTGACCTCACAGCAGAACTGTGTCTTGCCCTGATGCTGCCTCAACACCTTAGAGTCTCATCCTAAAGCTTTTCCCAGAAGTTTAAGGCTTCAAACGAAAGCTCAACACACCAGAAGGGGTTTGGATGAAGGGAAAGAGAAAGACATAGCTCAGGAGCTCCAATACACACTGAGGGTGAGGCTGTACACATTTGGATTTCCTGGGGTTTACCCCTGACCATGGAAGCTTGCTGGATTCAAACTGGATCAGCAGAGCCAAGCAGGAACACACAGTGTGACACAGGGCACATTCTCCTGTCTACCTGTAAGCAGGCTGAGCTATTCACACCCATGGCTTTCAGAACTTCTGAAGGACGACAGGCACTCTGGAGGATGTCCAGCCAGAGATGCCAGAGGCTGCAGTGCAGGGAGCGGAGAATAATGGGCAAAAAAAGAGCTGAGCAGGGCTGCAGACAACCTCTTGTGTTTAGACTCAAAAGAGGACAATGCCTGAGCAGCCTGTGACATTGCCAGAATGGAAGCAGTCAACAGAGACAGGCAGCCAAGCTGTGAGCACCCAGAGCCCAGCTCTCCCAGCTGGAATGCACAACACAGGCAAAGAAGGGGCTCTTAAAATGACGTGCAGGGATTTTGTGTTTTGTGAGGGGAGAAATCCACACAGACCTGATCCTCTGCCATCACCTCCACTGAGGATCTCAGCTGGAACCATTACAACACAGTTGTGGATGCCGAAGGTGATGACAAAGTTTTGGCACATCAAAACTACTTTGCTATCCATGAGCCATGCCCACAACTGATGGGATCTGCCCAGGCTGAGACAGACCCTTATTAAGGTGATCCTGACAAACCCCACAGGGAGGATGTGGGAGGAGAATGAAGCAAAACCACATCATGCACACAGGGAGGTTTGGGGGTGAGGCTTTAAGCCAGAGTTGAGCTCAGGTTCTCTGCAGCACAGGCAGATCACAGGGCTGGGGCCAACAATCACACCTTGCAGCACGTGCTCCTCCCAACACCCACTCTTCAGGCCTCCTGGCTGCCATCATTTGCTTATTTTATTCTTACCAGGTCCTTGTGTTTCTTGTACCAATATGTTTATTTACCTCTCTTTACCGGGCTGCTGCGTCCTCAAGGCTCTGGCTGCCCCCTCCACATGGAGCCATCACACAGCACCCACAAACATGGCAAAAACCCCAAACAGTGCTCCAGTTCCAGACTATGGATTCCACTTGGGATGCTGGCTCACACAAGCTTCCTGGAGCTGCACAACATAATTTGGCAGGTTGATCCAGTTATATGCATTAATTAATGTTTAATTAAAATGAAGATTAAAACAAGATGATGAAGTATCAGCATATGTTCAATCCTTAAGGTCCTGTCCTCTGCTCTGAATCAAAGCATCCCTCGGCTGTACAACTAAAGCAAAGCTGGTCACAGCCACTCAGCACAATCCCCATTACTTGAGGAGGGGCCAGAGCTCTTCCTCTCAGCATAGCTACAATAATGGCCCTTTGATGGAGTTTATTTTCATAGTAAACTTGTCTGGTCACCCTCTGTTAGAGGCTTCCCTAGAAGGGGATGGTCATTCCTAATCTCTCAGCTTCTGCAGACGCCTCAGGAAATCTGTTATCTTTAAACAAGAAAAAAAATAACCCAGGACAGATTGTTCTTTACAAGACAATGCATTGAACTTCATTAAGTGAAGCACACACCATGTCATTACCCACAGGCCCAACGGAGTGAAAGGCAGCTGAAAATAACCCTGCAGAGCACAAAACCTCAGACTCTAAGCCTAGTAACATCAGAGGAAAGGCTGAGAAAACCTGGCAAGAGCTGTGTACAGGTGGCAAAATAATGGGGAGTCAGTCTGAGCCTCCCCTGTGGTCAAGCATTTTCCTCAGCCATACTGAAACCCCAGGAGACAGCAAAGCAGCCAAAGAGGATCCTTGTGACAAGCGTGGCACAACTGAGGAGCCCTTTCCTGGCTGTAGACTCATTTCTGCAGAGAAGTCTGACCAGCTCAGGTGCAAACACCTGGAACACACACAGAGCTTTGCATGGAAGATCCTCTACTGTCTCCATCGGGCTGAGACCAGGCAGATAGATCAGATGATTCTTGAAAGTCCCTTCCAACTTAACATTCCTATCCTATCCCTATTCCTCTTCTATCCTACTCCACCCTACAACACCCCTCTGCTTGTGCTGGCCACCCCTCAACCCTTGCCTTGGTAGCACAGGTAAGATCACTTCCACAATGACCACAGGAAGCTTTAGCAAGAGGTGACAGAACCAACACTCTCACACTTCAGATTGTCTCTGTCCCTCACAAATCCAAGGACAGCAATGCAGGGGTAGAAACTCCCCACATCCACAAGGGAATCCCACACACATTCCCACACATCCCAGCGAACATTACATTTTCCTTTGAAAGAAGCACTGCAATCTCAAACGCTGATCCATGCCTCCAGCTGTTCGGCCAAATCTTGGGGTCCCCACGTGCACCTGCTCCCCAGGGCACCCCACTCTTGGCAGGACACGGGGCAGCACCACCTCTGCAGCACAGCAGCACAGCCCCTTGCCCTCTGCTGCCGTGACAATGGCTTGCAAGGTGCACACCAGGCTTGGGGCTCAGGGTACAGCAGTGGGTACACGTGACTGGATCATTCTCATGCCTTTGCAAATGCAACACTCCTTGTCCTGCCCAGTGCTGAACAGCAGGAAGGGCATGAGACCAGGAATTCCACTGGGATTGGGTCTGGCAGCTGCTGGGAACACCATGCCACAGGGTGCAGGCTTGCAAAACAGTCTGTTTGGCAGATGTTGTTCACAGCACATCTGTCACAGAATCCTGGCTCAAGGGAGAGAGTTTTGGGTGACAGACAGATGCTGAAGGCTGTCACAAGGCTGAGGACACTTATCCACACAAGGGCCAACCAGGCAGGACACAGCAAACTTGTTTTGGAGAAAATGATGTCAAGAATGCCACAACCTGAAGTTTTCAGCAACAACCTGCTCCCATTCTGATAAAACACAAATACTTTCAACCTGCATGAGCCCAAATTAACCTGAAGCCACCAGTGGGACACTTTCCAAGGATCAGAGCACATTCTGGGGACTTGGCTGACTTGAATAACACATTCTGGCCTTGGCTGACTTGAATAACCCCAGCCAGGGACTATAATAAGCCAAGCAAATCCAAAGTGGAGCTCAGGGAAGAAAGCAGAGCTCACTTGGCCTGGAGTCACCCACATGCTGACCAGGGGCAGAGGGCCAGGAACAGACATGACAGCCACAAGCTGCTTTTATTGCCAATAAATGCCAATGAAGATTGTATTTGTAAAGGGAGCTGCTCCATCAAGCAGGCACTGAGGAGGACCACTGACAAGGTGGTACCAATTCAAAGGTGATTGGCCTCTCTTCCACACTTCAGTTGCCCCGTTCATCTGCCACAAAACTTTCCCCTTTCCCGTGTTACTGATCCAAGAGAACAGCCCCCAGCTCCAGCCAGCTCTGCCCTCTGGGCAAAACCAGCAAGGACACCAATGTCCTCTGGGATGTAAAAGCCAGAGCACATCCATTCTGCACCAGGTTTCTGACTCCTGCACTCAGGAATGCCTTGTCCTGCTCAAACCCACCAAGAGCACAATTTCTTCCATTCTGTACATGGACAGTGTTTTTCCACCCTGTTTTAATTTCTTCCACCACCAACCTCCTGGATCCCTTATATGCCCCACGCTGTTCATTGTTCTCCTTTTTGTCTGGGTGGATGGGGCAGTTGCCCCCTTTGTGGCACACAAGAACACAGACATTTCTGGAAAGTGGCAGAATTGAGGCACCTCAGGACATGCAAGAGCTGAAGAGTGACTGCCATTCCCACAGCTCCCAAAGCAGAGGAGATACTGTACCAAAGCTGACTCGTGATTCTGTCATCTGCAGAGAAGCACCAGAGATGCCAAAACCAGCACAGGATGCCACATTACAATTTCTTTATGAAACATCCAGGATAAAAGTCAAGGCAGATACCAAAATTCTTTACAGCCAATGCCAGCATGAATTCAGAGCTAGAACTGACACATTTCCATCAAAGACAATCTCCAGGAGGCATCTACAGAAGCACTTCAGCACTCCCTGTGCACATCAGAGACTTCTGAAGCAATTAGCCCAGGTCTGCAGACCAGCAGGCCACACCATCAGAGCTTCACCTCTCTTCCTCACATCATCAAGGGCATGACACAGTAGCATAGGAACACAGAAACAGAAATCCAGGTCACAAAGTCTCCAGGATTCAGCACCCAGGGAGGAGAAACTTGGCAGGAAGGAAGTTTGGGCAGAGATAAGGCAGAACAGCTCAAAGGCCAGGAGAGTAAGAGCTGTGTTGAGCTGGAGGAGCAGGAGGGTGGGTGGTGCTCAGTCCGGAGTCACCTGGGGGAAGCTCCTGCTAAAAACTCCCAGCACTCACTTGTCAGCTGAGGACAACAAGGATCCTGAGCAGTGAGGAGACACGGGACAGCACCGGGAAGAGGAGGCAGAATAGCAGGGCCATGTGACCCATATTTTCCAAGATTATGTAATTCCTGAATAAACAGATACTTCCTTATCCTCAGTGGTGGTTTTTGCTCAGATGTTACACAACCAAACACTGGAATGGTGACCAGGGAGATGTGATCCATACGGCCAGAGAGCAGGAACCATCCTGCTGCCTCAGGGGAGGCTGCAAAGAAATTGGACAGAGTCCTTGTGATACTCTTCAAAAACTTTTGATATAAAAAGATATTAATATTTGGAACCCTATCTTGCAAGATGTGTATTCTGTAAGATTAGACAACTTCTGCTTCCTTAGAAAAACCAGGCCTAGTGGAGAATTTCACTTCCTATTTCATACACCCTAACCAAAAACAGTTTCTAGCATGTATTCATCTGCCTATAGCAGGCACTATTTAAATGAAGGGAGATGTTTTCTCTTCAAATGAAAAAAAAAACCCCAAACCTCACCATTTGTATACAAGGTTCTCTATCATGCTCACTAATTCAGCATCCAGATTCTTGCATATTCAACAGCTCCTGCACCACCTGTAGGTATGGAAAGAAGCCTGTCTCCCACCAAAACGTGTCTGTCCACAGGGTAAAGACATCGATTATTGTTTGTGGCTCTTCAGTGGACACGTGCAGAATTCCATCTCTAAGGAATGACAGATATGTCAGGATGCAAGACAGGGAACTACTTGCAAGTTAATCCTGATAAACCATTGCTCCATGGTTTTTGGACATAGAGCAAACCAGGCTACACAGCATTTATGGTGTATTCAAGCCTTAAACCCTGTAAAATTGTAAAATGATCTCAGGAGACACAAAATAAAACTAGTCAAAAAGTGCATTCCCAAGAAAGGAAGCACAAGTTTCCTCAAAGCCAAAAGTGATTCAAGGTGTCCTAGAAGTGCATTAGTGGGCCTTTAATACAGGTGAAGGATTACAGATGTTATCTGTTATTACCTCTTTACAGATGTTATCTTGCAACAGCATAAACACCTTTGTCCCATGCAGGTAAAACTAAACTTGAGGGTAATAAATGGACAGCACTGGTTTATGAGAGGCCTCATAAAAGGGAGTCCAGCACAGGTGATTCACAGGAGATTCCCAAATCTACCCTACTTGCCCATTTTCACACAGTTAATTTTCCCTCTCTGGCTACTTTTCAACATTATAACCAGACTTAGCCCAGAATAAGTAACACTTGTACAAGTTCTGAACTGACTTTCAGGTGTTTTGAGAATCTGAATAACAAGAAAACCACACTCCAAAGCTCCTGGCTAATTTTTAGGAGGCCATTCCACACGTACGATATGAGACATACTGGTTTAAGCAATTCACACAGGTTTTTCCACATCCAGTACAGCCAGGCACACGTTGCCTTCCACCACATGGGAAAGCATCCTTGCACAGCAATTCCATTTCACCCCCTCCTTTTCATATTTAAGCAGTTGTTTTGTCTGTAATTACCCCTCAGAAGTGTGTCCATGTGCAGACACAGCGTTTTAAGGTGGCCACTCAACCATTCCCTTTCCCTGGAGCTGCCACACTCCAGCCTGTGTCAAACATTGCCTCAACAGACACAGGTTGATGTCAGCTCCTACTGGGATACCCTGGGATTTCCAGCTCCTGCTCTGGTGTGTCAGGGTCACCTTTGAAATGCAGGCTTTAACCAAAGACCTAAGAGCTCACAAAACTGCCTTTTACAAAAATATCTTTTCTTGCAGAGAAGTGGATGTTGCATTTTGCAGCACCCTCCATGACTGTCCTGCAACACAAGAGCCTGTTCTACCACAGCCAAGAATCAAATTCTTTTGTGCTCCAAAACTTGTTTTGAGAAGCCTCAAGCTGTTCATGGACAAAATGCAAGGTAGAACTCAGGTCACCAGCAGCAAAATCCATGCTGGTGCATTTTTAATTAAGCCCAGGAAGTTGATCTTTGTTTTGGCAGATGATTAAGGCCAAATATCCATCACCAGGGGCATCTTCCTACTCTTGATCCACGATCTTGGAAACAGCAGGTGGATGGCACAGTGATATCTAAACAGCTTCCTGGTAGTAATGCAAATACTTGTAAGGGTTCAGAGAAAAAATTCATAGCCCCAATCCATGGAATAGAGCATCATCCTTTTGCAAATGCAACTGAACTACTGGAAGTATTATTGAAATTACTGAATCATTGAAAACACAATCTCAGCAAGGTAGAAGATCTCCAGTATCAAAAGGAAAAGAGCAATCAATTCAATTCTCTGGGAAGGAACTTGTCTTTGGAAGAGCCTTGGCCTCGTGACACTCTTCTGACAGGAAGAGCCATGACTGCAGGGCATGGAAAGCCGGAACAGGAGCCATCAACAATTTTTCTATGAGTGACAAAAACCACTCTGGGAAAGAGCTTTGAATGCTAGCTTTTTCATCATTTTCAAACCTCTGGACAGCCACAGGGCTGCTAATCCAAAGCAGAAATGATTCAGAGCTAAAAAATGCTGAGTACTTACTCTTCCAGAGAAAGGTTTTCCATCTACTGACTCCAGCAGAGCCTTTTTCTCCAGAGAGGCAACAAGTCTGAGACTGATCAAAGTTTCTCAACCCTCACATAATGCTGACAAGCACATCATTATCTTTATCAAAGGCTAATCATTAACTACTGCTCAGATTAGCTTAGGACCAGACCAAGCACTGGGATGCTCACACAGAGATCCACAGAGCAGCAAAAGCAACTCCTGAGTCTTCCTCACGAGATCTTTGCACAAATGCAAAGAGATTTTAGAACTCCCTGTTCTGATTAAGTGCATTGCAGAGATTACTTTCCAACACATTAACCAAAACACATTTCAAACATTTATACCTCTATCAGATAAATTAGTGGCTTGCTTCTGGATAATACAAAAAAGCAAGCCTAGTTTACTTAGTATTTAAGTATTTTAGTATTTTAGTATTCAAACTGAGAGCAGGTTTAAATAAGATATTAGGAAGGAATTGTTCCCTGGCAGGGTGGGCAGGCCCTGGCACAGGGTGCCCAGAGCAGCTGTGGCTGCCCCTGGATCCCTGGCAGTGCCCAAGGCCAGGCTGGACATTGGGGCTGGAGCAACTTAGGATAGTGGGAGGTGTCCCTGCCCACGACAGGGGGTGGAACATGATGAGCTTTAGGGTTCCTTCCACCCCAAATCACTCTGTGACTCTATCTGCCCCATAATGAAGAAATGTGATGTCTTCAAAGCTATCTGCCAGTTTTCAGGAGCATTGGGAAGTAAAAAAAAAAATAATAATAAAGCAGATAAATCATCAGTTGCGCAGAAATTCTTCAACACTGGGTACAAGACAAACCCTATCAGGGTAACTGGCTCTGGGACCCCTCTGCTTGGAAAGCTGGAGCCAACAACTGCTATGGAAAAAAAAGGGACAAAGCAGAAAAAGTGCAAGAACAGCTGTGCTGTGCCCTGCAACACAAGGGGCCTCTTGGTGGGGGCTGTGGTTTCATTTCATCAGATCAGAAGCAAGAGTTACACAAAATGGGATCAACTGACAAGCAGTGCACGTAATCCTGTTATGATGTCCTGGAGGGTTTTACTTGGAATTCAGAAAATTAAGGAAAGTCAGGCTGCTGCCAAGAGGTTTTTTAAACTAGAAGCAAAATAATCAGAATCAAGTGTATTAGGCTTTATCACCCATCCAGAAGGCTATCCCACAGACACTGCTCTGTGCCTTTTATGAAAAAAGCACAAAAATGGTTTTACAAGTATAACCAACAGGTGTATGAGGGCAGCTGTGAAACTCCCAACTTTGCAGCTGTTCAGGTTTCAGCCTGACAGTATCTACAACATGCTCCTCCAGCACACTTCAGCCTCACCTGACACCACCTTAAACACTAAAGTTCAGCATGCCCTCGTGAGATAATGTCTTATCCCAACTTAATGAAGGGGCACCAAAGCCAATGGTAACTTGATTTGTACAAAACCCTCCTGGCAGCCAACACAGAAATTGAGACTCAGTCTCTTGTCAAATCCATTAGAGCAGGAGCTCAGACAAACAAGGGAGCTGAGAAAACCAGACCAGCACTGATTGCATTTCACTTGCACAGTACCCCAGGCTGGGTGTGCTCCCATTTCCCTTATCACTTTGATGTTCAAGGGTTGATTTACCCATCGGAAATGCCCTCCCACAGAGCCACACGGAGGGCAGCACTGTAGTGACCTCCCAAGGGCTGCAGGAGAGTGAACTGGGATGGCTCCATCTGGGAGCACTGGCTTTGAGTCTACCTTTGTTTCTCCTTCCCAAGTAAAAGATGCAAGCTTGAAAATGCAGTCCAGGTGTGCCAATGAGCTGTTTGAGCCTCTTTAGTAGAACTTTCAGAGCAGAGAAGGTTAATGGGGGAAGCAAGTCAGTAATGGGATCCCTGGCTCCCAGTCCAGCCTCTGGCAGAGCTCAGCCAGGGTGGCACAAGCTACTGCCACTGTCCCACCCAGTGTGCAGCCACCAATTGCAGACATCAGACAAGGAGCAGGCAGGGTCACAGGGATGAGCCTCTCCCTGAGGAGGCTGGAGCTGTATCCCTTTCCAGGAGCTGCTTTTTGCAGCTCTCCAGAGCAGGCCAGTCAGTCTGCTCACAGCATTAGCTCAGGATGAGCACTGTGCCTCTCAGATGGCCTCAAAGCACTTCTTAATCTTACAGAGCCAAGTCCAATTATATTCTCTCTAATGTGAAAAAAGCCTGAAAAGGTATTTGCCAGGCACTCCTTCCCCCAACAGAAGCAGTGTTTAGGAAAGAAAACCAGCCAGGACTGTCAGAGTTCCCTTTATCCAGGCTAGCCAGAAGATCAGCTAAATGTATCGCAAAGCTGGTATTCCAAGCTCCAGTACATCAGAGGAATGAGATCTGAATCCGTGATAACAAGTGAGTAAGTGTGGGAAAGGCAGGTTCATGGAATTGAAGCGGCTCTCCCACAGTCTCAGGAGAGCTTGGGGCGTGAGTTCCCTGCCACAACACCTCCAATCTGCTCCCAGTCTTCTCCCAACCTCTCAGGACTCATAACAGGACATGCTGAGCAAGCAGTGAGAACAGAAGAGCCTCAGTCACTCAGTGCATTTGGCTGTGCTCTGGAGCTGCCATAGACTGCTCCACTCCTTTAGATAAAGTGAGAGGATTATATGCTTGTACAACTTTTTTAGCAGACAATAAATGACGTTTACGTCTGTGCTACAGCAAATGTGAGATTTTTCTAAGATTATATCTACAGAGGGGAAAAGAGCAGGAAGCAAAGCCATTGTTCTCGCTGCAATCACAGCTGCTGAAGTGCCACTGGAAATCAGCTGGAGACCTTTGTAGATATGAACTGATAACACAGGGAAGAAAAGACAATGGAAAATGGCACTAAAAACTGTAGAAATAAAAAAGGAAAATTAAAAAGGAGCTATTTCATCACAACCTCACACTTCTAGATTGGCTTCTAAACCAGGAAAGTCTAATTCCAGGACCAACAAATGAAAGGCTTTAGAAAGTACAGCAAAATAGGTTTAATTTGTTTACAATAACTAGTTCCATTATTCTCTGCATTAGCAGATTCCAGCTTTCAGATGAAAAAAAAAAAAAAAAGGTTAAGGAAAAAAATCACTGGCATGGTGTTCTCCAGGACCTGATTGGGAACATTTCCAGAAAATTAGATTGAAACAAAAGTCAATGGAATAGATTAACTTAGATTGGATTTCCCAGAGAAAAACAACATAAACTAGACTGAGTCTTTTTCAACCTTCCCTAAGAAAAAATTGCCAAGACTCCCAGTGATCTCCTGGCAGACTTGTGGAGAAGTTCACGCTGGCAGTGTGCTTCAGCTCAACTTCCCAAAATTCTGCTGCAGGCTCCTGCTAACTTTCAGGTGACCTTCAGGCCAGGGCAGGGAAGGCAGCTCTGCAGAGCCATGGCAGCTTTCTGTTGGGTAGAGGGGTCTTCATAGCAAATAGAGAAACCGAGGAGGAAAGGAGAAAGTAGTACATTTTAGTTCAAAGAACAAAATGTTCTGTCTTCTCTTGGACATAATGTCTGACTGGAAAACAAGCCAGCTGAAAGGAAACTCCTCAGGGCCCTGCTCAAAACTCACCATGTGAACATGGTAGATTTTGTCATTTACTTGTAATATAAAACTGGAAAAGATTATTCTCAATGCCCTTCCTTCTCAGACATTAAGCTTTTGTTCAGGGATAGAGTGTGTCACTAATCCAAACCTTGAAGTTACATTGTGAAGGGAGAAGTGAAGTGAAAAATCCCCCTCAACCTCTTTCCAAACCAAACAAACAAAACACAGAAGAACCCCCGCAAACTTTGTCCTTGTACCACTTCAAGTCTGAGTCAAGGGGCAGGGATGATACCTTTAAAATAAAAAAGCAAACATGCAAAAGTGACTTGAAAAGATGATGTAATTCCTGCTCTCTACTGACAGAAATTATCCTAATTCTCAGCTTAGTTAACAACTTGGCCTAGAGGAGAAATCTGATATGAAATGAGAAGCAGCCAAATTTCAGTAGGAAACAGTTGTACAAAACTCCTCCGTTCTCAACACAAAGTTGTGTGGGAGCCTGCAACTCCTGCCAGTTCTTACACTTTCAGTACCTTTTACTTGGAGGGAAGGAGAGCAGAAGCCCCCAAACCCTACTTATTGCAACAATTTTTGTGTTTGTAGCAAAAAGTATGACTTTAATTTTGTATTGTACAGCAAAGCAGTCACAGCTTCACCAACAGATCCTTAGTTGTAAAAGCAATCTTCATTTAAACAGCAACATTGACACATTATTCCCAGTACCCCCTTTTTAATGAAGGATGGGAAAAAATAATGCAGAGTCCAAAGCCTGATGAAAGCCTCAGGAAACATTACATCATAAATGACAGGATTTGGGATCATTAACTCGAACGCTAACTTACCCTATAAGATCCCATATGGTTACTCACGAAAAATCCTGCAAACGCTTTACTGACCTCAGGCTCAAGCAGAGGCAATTTAAGATCAAAAAGACTGAAAATCAACTTAATAAACACTTGTAAGGAGCGTTTCATCCACCTGGGCAGAAAAAGCAGAACTAGTAAGCATTCTGGAGCTTGGGATTCGAGCACCAACAGGAAGAATTGGCCTCTGCCTGGGAACTGTGTGGAACCACGAGCCCACTGCATACTCAAATACAGGTGAGGGCTATGAACAAAGCTTAAATCATAAAAGGACAAGTAGCTAAGATGTGATGCTTGCTGCGTGCTGCAGGATGTGCTGCTACAGCCTATTCCCCACTACACTGACATTAAAAATGGCCAGCGCTGAATCCCAGTGAAAACAATAGGAAATATTTACAGGTATAACATTGGGCTAGGAAGATGGTGAAGGGTCTGAAAGGGCCACACGAAGAGCAGCTGAGGGCACTGTGATTGTTCATCCTGAAGGGGAAACTGAGGGCAGAACTCACCAGGGGTTGCAGCTCCTCCTGAGGGGCAGCTCCAACCTCTGCTCTGTCCTGAGCCAATGGCCTCAAATTATCCCAGGGCAGGCTCAGGCTGGAGCTCAGGGCAGGGTTCTTCCCCCAGAGGCTGCTGGCACTGCCCAGGCTCCCCAGGGAATGGGCACGGCCCCGAGGCTGCCAGAGCTCCAGGAGCCTTTGGACAGCGCTGCCAGGGATGCCCAGGCTGGGGTTGGCGGGGGCTCTGTGCAGGGACAGGGGCTGCACTGGGATGATCCTTGTGACTCTTGTGGGACCCGTCCAGCTCGGGATACTCTGTGATTCCACAATTCTACCTGAGGGGAACATCCAGCCAGCAGCTGTCAGACATGGCTGCAAGGGAAGGCCCGGGGGTCGCTCCCTCCAGGCTCCTGTCAGGAGGCAGTTGTGCGAACTGCAAAAAATCCCAGTCATTTTGACACAAAACTGCAGCCTGCCTTTGATGGATTGGGTGAAAGGTTTCCCACATGGTTTATTTTCCACAGCAGGGCAGTGTATGAGCGCAGCCTCGTCCCTCTGCTCGTGGGGTGGACATGTTCATGAAGGTTGGGCTGTCAGGTTTTGGACACGACAGCTCTGAAGGATTGACACGAACACTGCTGGCTTTGATCCCTGAGCAGGTCACTGCTCCCCACCATTGTCCCAGAGCAGGCAACACAGCTGTTCCCAGAGTGATGGAGACAGCGGAGCCATGAGGGGGAGATGGGTGTTCAGAAACCTCCTCGTGCCCAGTGTCACCTGCCAGAGCAAACACCTGCCTTTGAGTCATCAAGAGCTTGAAAGCAAACCCAACAGATCAACCAGTCAGCTCAGCCTTAGAGGATTTTCAATTCTCACAATCATAGAACTGCTTGGGTTGGAAGGAGCCTTCATAGTTCACTTACTCCATCCCATGCCATGAGCAGGGACATTTTCCACTATCCCAGGTTGTTCCAAGCCCCATCCAGCCTGGGCTTGGACACTTCCAGGGATCCAGGGGCAGACACAGCTTCTCTGGGCAACCCAGGGTCTCATCACTCTCATCGCAGAAAATTTTTTCCTATTGCACAGTCTAAATCTATTCCTTTGCCTTTTATCCTGGCCCTGATAAAAACTCTCCCACCATCTTCCTTATAAGCTTCCTTTATATACTCCTTTTTATACTGCAAGAAGGTCTCCCCTGAGCCTTCTCTTCTCCATCTGAACACTCCCAACTCCTCCAGCCTTCCTTCACAGCAGAGGGGTTCCAGCATCCAAATCAATTTCATGGCTGTAAGTTTTGATCCCTAGGGGGTTTTGGAAAAGTGTTTTTCCTTGGGAAAGTATTTTATAAATTTGCTTTCAGAGCGCTTTTGTGAGTGGGGCAGTAAATTGTTACATATTATTCATAATACATACAGAAAAAGGTACTTGGATTGCCCCCCTGACTCTGCAGGCAAGTTTGGGATCCCAGGAACTCAGAGCCACATTCAATAATATTGGACAGAGGGCTAAAAGTTTTATAGATAATTAAAATTCCTACAGGCTTTGTGAAAAGAGGCAGCTGAAGGAGGGAGTGAGAGGCACACCTTGTCTTGTCTGTACCTGAGGGAGGGCTGTAGCATAAGCTCATATTTCACTGCCCTTCAGAGACCCTGCATGAAGAGACCAAAAGTTGGGGAAAAGCTTCAGTCTTCTTTCTTCATAGACTCCAAAGTAAAATCTGCAAGAAAATATAATGTAATAGGATTTGAACAAATTAAGTCTGTTTGGTCTATTAATCTACCCATTGAAAAATAAAGTAATTTCTATAGAGAGAGGAAAAACAATGAAGAAGGTACCCAATTCCCCTGGTTTGTGTGGACATGAGGAGCAGGATACAGATACCTCACTAAGCAAAAATTTATCACAATCTGAATAATTCTCTATGAATAACAAGTTTTCAGAGCTGTATCTCTGCTGAGGCTCAAGCTGTGAGCAGAAGAAGTTCCATGTGTGCACAATAAAGACATAGGGCTTTATTGATTGATTACATTGATAAATGTATTATCGTTCTTTAGAGGGGTATAGTCTGGGTTTCCAAAAAGTCTGTCACATGAGTTTCTTACTTAAAAAATAAGGTCAACCTGTGCTCCTCAACCCTTTTTCCCCTGTATGTAAACTAGATGGGGGAAATGTTCTTTATTTCTATGTTTACATATTTTGCCAGTTGAGGCAAATGCTATTCCTTAAAAATACAACTCACCCTCTAAACTAACATGCAGGTCTGCTCTATCCATGACACAATTCCCACCAGATCTACCTGGAAGCACCCCAAAAATTGCTCACAGTGACATTTCTCATGTACAAAACAAAACCCAAGCTCAATAGATTGGATTTTTTCCCCCAGAATATGACTCCGATTAAATTTCTACTCATGACTATCCCCCCACCCTGTTTTTTGTTGTACAGTCATGTCACCAAAGAGTTCCTACAACAGAAAAAGAGAAAAAAAAAATCCATCTGTTTTTAATGAGCAACTGAAAAAAAAAACCACTTGCAGAGAACTGGAGCCATGCAAGCAGTTACAGTTTCCATGAAGCTGTGCCCAGTGCTATCAATTCCCAGAATTAAAAAACATCCAGATGGATGCCTCCATCTTCATCCCATGTTCAGGCTGTTCTTACCTGTGCCTCTTGGAGCTCCCTCAAACTCTCCCTTGCCTGCTCCCCAGCAAGGTCTCCTTCTTTGAGGCTGGGGAGGATCCAGCCCAGAGCAGGGCTCACTTTGAAGACTGCTTAGGGCTTGGCCTGATGGGTTTTGAACAGCTCCAAGGATGGAGGTGCAAACCATGCTCTGGTCCATGTCTCAGCGCTGCAGCACTCTCACAGGGAAAGATTTCCATAGATCCACTGGGAATTTCCCGTGTGTGTCCTGGAGAAGCACCCAGCTCCATCACTCCACAGCACCCCAGGAACCCTTGCCCATCCCTGCAGATTCCCCTCTTGCTTACTGCTTCTTCCCTGCCTCCCTTTGGGGTTTTCTTTCTGTCTCTGGGTTTATCCCAGGTATTTAGGGGTCTGGGTTACCCCAGAGCACGAGGCAGCTAGGGAGCTCTTTACAGCTGGAGAGATGCCTTTGCTTCGTGCTAGGAAAAAAGTCAGGCGAGCCAGGCAGACAATTCCCACGGCTTCTCCATGGCAACAGGGCCTCCCAGACACACACACAGGCAAACAGGCCGAGGGGGCCAGGAGCACCACAGCCCCTCCACCCGAGCCCCAAACCTCCACTCACGGGGCTCTCATGGCATCTCACCCCAAAACACCTTCCAAAATTATCACAGCTGGCCAGATGAATGTTCCCTCCTTCCACTGGGGAAGGTGCACTGCCCTGAAACCCAAGCCAGGCAAGGTCTGTCCCAACCAGTGATGGGTTTTGACCAGAGAAATGGATCACACTTGAAAATTTGGTGTCGCTGCATCCTGTCAAACCAAACAGCACATCTCTATCCACTAGAAAAACCAGAACCTCAAACGTGATTAGATCTAGGTCTCAGATCAGATTCTAATACTCAAACTTTAGGGAATCATTCTTTCTATGTTTAGAAAAATCATTTTTGTCCAAACGAGCAAAAACTGTATCCTGACAATTTAAATGCAAAAAAGGAGAAATAAGGCAAGCAAAAACCACTCACAGCAGCAACCTGCAAAAGGGAGAGGCAAACAATAATAAATACTTCTTCAAGCACGTCAAGCTGGAGAGTCAGAAGTTGGCTGTGATGCAAGAGAAGCATTCATAGGAGATAAGGTCAGAACAGAAAAACAATGAATATTTTGCATCTGTAGTCAGTGAAGAAAAGCTTGGAGATGTTCTTGTGCCAAAAGTCATCTTTATATGGACGTGGCATTGGATTTGGCTCATGTTCAAGTGTCAGCAGAAGAAGTTGAGGAATAAATAGCCAAACTAGAGAGTGCAAATGCACCAGGCTGAGATGGTTCACCTAAGTGCCCAGTGAGAGCTCAGAGGTGACACAGTTTAATTACTTAACTGTAACATGTTAAGCACTATGTGTAACAGCCTCACTGTCTGAGAGCTTCAAGGTGACAAATGCAAAGGGTTTGGGGTTAAGACAGACCCTGAAGTCTGAGGTTCCCTCCTGGGCAAAGTGAAATTGTCACTAAGAATCTCATTAGTGCAGAGTTGGATACACTTGAAATACAGGGAAGAAAAGAAAGTTGATTTTCCTGAAAAAAAAAGAATGCTTGATATATGTATTACAGTTCTTTAGAGGGGTGTAGTCTGGGTTTCCAAAAGGTCTGTCACATGAGTTTCTTACAGGAATGCAGCTACCATGGGATTAACAGAAAATACTTGAAATAGATAAATACCTGGTTAAAAGATTCCCAAAGAGCAGCTCTCAATAGGCAGTCTCCTAAATGGAGGGAGGACTGGAAAGGAGCCCCACAGGAACCTGGGCAGGGCTCTGCTCACTGCAGCATATTCAGAAATAATCTTGCAAATGAAATAGAAAAAAAAAAAACCAAAAAAAACCAAACCAAAAACAAACGAGGGACAAAGCTTGCAGTTGATGTTGAGGCATTCAGGGTCATAAATACATGAGACACTGAAGAGTTATACAAGGACCTCATGATAGTGAATAACTAAGCAATAGGTTCAGGACATCCACAGGAGATAATTACAAAGATAAAGACAGGAGAAAAACAATTGCAGCTCCTCAAACACTGGGCTTTGCACTGATCCTTATCCTCAGAAATAGCCTCTTTTTCTTCCAGGTTCAGTAGAATATCATCCTGCCCACCCCAGCTCCATTTGTGCCTCATGCTGGCTCCTGGCTTTGGTGAGATTATAAATGCAGGAGATGAGAAGGGACTCAACGGTGTGGTAAGCATAAAACCAGCATTAAGGGGGGGTGTTAAATGGCCCATGTGAGATGACTGCAGCTCCTGTGGTCCAAATTGAGACCAGGATTGTTTGTGTTCCCTGCAGAGAACACAGGCAGTCATGCAAGTCCTGGGAAGGGCAAAGTACCAGGGTCAGCAGTGCCAAAGGAGGTGTGAGACCCCTCCCCACAGACATTTCCCAGCGTTCACATCACCACAGCTTAAGCCAAGGTGCAGGTGCTTCCCCAGGAACATGATGTGCTCAAACCACAGAAGTGGCACAGACAACAGGGCACGGATGTTTTTTAGACTCTGCCCTCTGCTCCCGTTTCTCTGCACAAAAGAACTGGCCCAAGTGTGTTTGTACTGAAGGGGAAAAGCACAAGAAATGAAAAAGACAAACTGATGTGCCCACTGTCTTTAAACACTCTGCCCCAGTTAAGCTCTTTTGACAACCCACAGCAGCCCTGAGAGCTGGTGATAAACCTACAACACTGAGGCAGATGGAGGGGCTGATGGCGTTTATTCACACTGCACTAGAAGAGGGTTTGAGGACAATGGTTATGGCCAAGTGCCTGGGAAGCTCAAGGTCTCCTGGATGCCAGAAGGTCACTCAAATATCACCTCTCCACCTTCCTGCTTGGCCAGTTTATCCCTTCAAGATGTTGCTGTTAAATTCATCAAGCCCTAACTTCACTCTAATGACGCACTGTAAGAAAATAACTTTCCCAACAGTGGTATAATTAAAATTAGGCCATATATCAGTGAAGCAATATCAATAGCTAACAAGTTGGAGTTTGCAAGAATTGTGTTTTTCCTTTGAGTGTATTGACTTGCATAGAGCTGTTCTTACATGGCCGAGTATTTGTCATCAGCAAAGCTTGTTCAAACCCAGGCCCAGAGGTAGTCCCAATCCCTGGGTGAGCAGTTCTGAACCAGCTGGGATGCAGGGCACTCAGACCCCATGCTGGCCAGCTCACCCCCTGCTATTTTTAGTAAAAGACCTTATCAGTAATTGCCAGAGCTGGGTACAGCCTTTCAGCCCTGCCTTTCGCTACGTGACACATCCCAGCCCCAAGTGCTGCTGAGGGCAGCACTTCTGAGAGGGGAACTCAGCCCCCTGAGGCCCTGAGCACAGGGTTACCTGTGCTCAAAGATTAAACCCTCTCTTCCTCCCCCCTCAGTAACTGCATTTTCCCAAGTCTTCTAATTTAGCTAGCATTGTGAAGAGGTCAGATACTGTTTTACATTATCTGTCTGCTCCTGCACAAGGCAGCAAGGTCCTGGCAGAGCAAGCCAGAGCAGCTCTCCCCAACTGGAGATTTGGAAGGGAGGCTCTGAGCTCAGCTGTGGGTGGAAGATAGGGAAAAGCAGAGGGTTTTATCCCAAATTTGGAAAAAAAACATTGAAAAAGGTCTTGGGGGCTTACTTCTCGTGCAATAGTCATAGTCGGGGGGATTTGAGGGCGGGTGCATTCTCCTGGGATGAGAGCAGCAGCCTGTCTCTGGCAGAGGGAGAGTGGCTGGGAGGGCACAGCGTGCTCCCACTGGGCACAAGGGCCTTTCCCAGGCACACACACCTGGTATTCCTCAAATCCCAGCCCCAGAGCCACTTCCTCAGCCTCCACTGACCTTCCAGGCTGGATCAGCAAGGACTCAGAGCACGAGCAGTTCCAAACTCGGTCAGTAGCAGCAGCCTGGCTTCCCACTGGGAGACTCCCATGATAGTGCTGGGTCTGCCTGGCTCTGCAAACACAACCTGAGCAGACCTCGTGTGTTGTTTGGAAAGGTGGAAAAGTGATGAGGCTGTGGGGTTGCCACTGTTTTACAGGGCAGGAGCCTCAGCAGCTTTCTCTGAGCAGACATTCTCTGAGAGGGGGAGCACAGGCTGCACTTGGCACCACTGTGCAACAGCGTCTGGCTGGGCACTGCCTCTCCCTGCTCCCTGCACTGCAGCACTAGCACCAGCACTGGCACAGCACCACCCCTGTGGGAGGCATCACACTACTTAAAGAAAATTATGTTGCTGGCCTTTTCATTATGTTGCCCAGCAAATGTTCCCATGAAATATAGGCCTAATTATCTACCCACATTCAGATTACTCTAAGATGCAATTTCCTTCTACTCTGTGGAGTTTGCTCTCCTTCTGTGGATCTCATGATTGAAATACACTCAATTACTTATTACTCTGCTGGCTGAAATCTTGAGCTGCCTTCCTGACAGGGCTGCTCCATCTGGGTCTTGCTGGCCTTACAACGGCCAGGTGATATTGGGTCACAGGAAAGACACAAAGATGTCTCAGCACTCAGCCATGCCCATTATTTATTAGATTTATATCTCAAATGGAAGCCTTGTTAGGGCTGAGGGCTTGAAAGGTGAAGTATCAGCATCATAGAATCATTGAGGTTGGAAAGTCCTCTCAGGTCATCAAGTCCAACCATTCCTCCAGCACTGCTAAGGCCACCACCAAACCATCTCCCCAGGTTCCACATCTACACCTCTTTTAAATCCCTCCAGGAATGGTGGCTCCACCACACTAAGCACACCCCAGTTAATCAAAGACACAGCCTCAGCATGGGTCAGCTGAGTCAGGAGAGCTGACAGGAGAGTGAGCATTTCAAGAGCACCATAATTTTAGATACCTCGTTTTCCCTAAAATAATCTAGCAGGTGGAGAGAAACAAAAGCAAGGAGCATCGGCTGTAGCAGGAAGGATGATTTGAGCAGGATGGTAATGTAATTTAATTCCTGTTGGCTACATCAAATTGACATAGGCCAGTCCCTCAGAATAAACTACAATAAATAATAAAACCAATTGATATAACAAAGGAAACAACAATAGGGATGTGTATATAGGGAAAAGACTCCTTAACACCTCCAGAGAATTTTGAAAGGCCTGGTGTGAAGGCTCTGGAGGTCTTTGTTGGAAATCTGGCACAGCAACTTTTGGCCACACTGAGGCACTTGCTGGATGTTGATCCTTCCCAGGGTGACCTGTTCCCACACTTGACCACATTCCTGGTGAATGGAAACTAATTTTGTACCTACCAGAGACATGTTTTACTCCCAGGGATCCCAGGGACTGCTCAGGAGCTGTGAAGGTGCAGGAGTTGGCCCTTACAATGGAAGTTCCTCAAGGCTGGGATTCCAGAAAGAGCTCCAGGAACAGATTGGATGGTAATTGATTGCTCAATGATTCAGTGATTACTCAGTTTTTGCTCCATCCGCATCTCAGTATTTCATTGTTTGGCAAAATATCAGCCTGACTTTGTCCTGACATTGGCACCACGCAGCACAAGAAGAGCTGAAGTTTGAAGTGACTGCATCATATCTAAGATGGAAGAAAAAATGTTATGATTATGGGAAAGTTTGTGTGACTGTGTCCCTGGAAACACCTCACTCCCAAAACTCTGCTCCAACCCTATCCTGCACCATGTCCAACCCTTGCTGTATCTAAAAGTGCAGAAACGAAACCACTGAAATGAAACATCTGCTGGCAGAAGGGCTCAGATCATCTGTATCAGTGGACAAGGGGACTACAGAAAATGTTGTCTGGACTTCTGTAAGACCTTTGAGACAGTTCTGTCTTAATTGGAGAGATATGAACTGGGTGGATGGACTGCTCAGTGCATGAGGAATTGTTTGGACAGTCACATCCAGAGAGTAGTGGTCAATGGCTCAATGTCCAAATGGAGATCAGCTACAAGTGGTGTCCCTCAGGGGTCTGTATGGGGCCAGTGCTGTGAAAAATCTTCACCAGTGACACAGCCGTTGGGTTGAGGGTGCTTCCAGCAGATGACACCAAGCAGTCGTGGGTCAGCCACCAAGGGGTACGGTTGACACACCTGAGGGAAGCTGGAAGAGCTTCTGAGGGCACACCCAAAGAGCTGGAAATGCACTCCCCACTGTCCATGGAGCTCAGGGCATGGCAGGAACAGCTCCCTCTGGCACGGGTCTGCCTGCCATGAGGCTGAACAAGGGAGGGCATGTGGGGACTGATCCTGCCCAAAGCAAGGAGCAGGGAAAAACATTTGGGGAGGATGACTCAGAAAGCTCAGCTGGAGGATGGGGAGGGATTCACATGCATTCAGGGCCATCAGCAGCTCCTGGTCATGGTGAGGGTGTAACAAAATAGGTGCCATCTGCTTCAGCTGGAGCATCACACAAAGGCACAGGCAGTAAAGAGCCGCTAGCCTAGACCCTGTTGGCAAGGAGAACAAATTCCACAATTGCTACCAAAATAGCCCAAGGCACAGAAGAGGAGTGGCCACAGTGTGCATTCAGGTTCTGCTGTCCCTGCTCCTGCACCACTTCCAAGCTGTCCTGTGGAGAGGAAGAAGAGCAGCCCTGAAAGGTTTGTAGTGATTCAAAGCAGTGCTGAGTGGGATTTGGCAGCAAGCTTGGGATGGGCGGCAGCTCAATCCATCACCCATTCTGCAGGAAAGGACCTGGATGCTGCTGCAAATCTTCAGTGGAACCAGAGTCAGAAGTGCTGTGATTGTGCAGAACAGGTGAATGTCATGGCATGAGGAATAACAGTAACAGGGCCCTGTATGGGCTGTGCAGGGCTTGGACAACCCCAGCCTGTGATGCTTCAGGGAAGATTTGGACTGGTTGGAGAGGGCTCAAGGGGAGCACCAGGAGGGGTCAGACTGTGCAAGAGTGCAAGCTGTGAGCAAAGGCTGAAAATGGGACCAATTCACCCCAGGAAACTGAAGCAACACACTCTAGTTATGTGCAAGGCTGAAGGCAGGACAGGGCAAGGAGCAATGGGGTTACACTGTGATGGGGAAATTCAGGTTCCACCTGAGGAAAAACTATGTAAGAATTGTGAAGCAATGGAACAGAATTTCAGGGAGAGCAGTGCAGGTATGGCCAAGAGGAGCAGAACCTCCCTTGGGCACCAGGTCAGATTGGATGGGCTCAGCACTCTACTCCTGCCTGGGGCATGCCACAGAATCACCTAACCCTCCATGGCCTGATAGGGCTTGCTGGGCTCTTCATCACTTCTGGAACCAGCAGCTTCACAAACCTCATGGAAATGGTGGCAATTCTGAAAATTTGAGGGAAAAAACCTTCTGCAGAGTGGGAAATCAGCAGTTCTTTGAGTTGAGCTTATGACAGGGCAGAAAAGCTGATATTGCAGAGTCAAGAAAATGTAAGTTTGGCTGAAAGCCCATCCTGTAAGTTGGTAATCTGGAAAACAGCCTTTTGGAAGCAAAATTACACTAAATATGATGAGGAAGAAAGGAATAGATACTGATCAATATGCAACAACCACATCAAGCTATGGAGCAGAGCTATTGATAGAGGAGGATAAATGGACAGAGGAAAATCCATGTCCGGCAAAGCCACAACCAGTAAAGAGTTGGTCACTAAATATATTAGAAACAAAAAAACCATTAATGATGTTATAGGCTCATTCATAGACTTAGAAAAGCATAAAAGGATTTTGGTCAGGAGCAACCTCAAGTGTCTCCAGTCTAACATCCAGCTTGGAGCAGGACTGATGTCCAAGTGACACTGCCTTGCTCAGGGATTGCCCAGGTGAGTTTTGAAGATCTCCAAGCATGGAGAGGCCGCAGCATTCCTGGATGAGGATGTCTGCTAGTGACAAGGCCCTCAGTGGGTCCCTTCTGTGTTTGGAAAGGATGGGAATGTCAGACATGAGGGTGATAAAATTGTCTGTGCTCTAATAACAACCCAGAGCATCTCGGGTGCCATCTGTGGGGTTTCTGAAGCAGCAGAGCTGTGTGAGCTGCACCTGAGGGCCCTCGAGGAGCGCACTGAGCCGAGCTGAGCCGCCTCCTGCTGCTGCTGCGGGTCTGGAAGCCTGGAGATGCCAGCTTTGGCAGGATGCTGGCGGGGTGCTCGGCTGCCCTGGTTAACAGCTGCTCAGTCCAGCACAACACATCCAGATTGAAAAACGGAGAGGACTCAGAGGATTCAATTAATATAGAATTCAGGGATTAAAAATACACCCCTCAGCACGGTGCAATGGAAAGTGTCTTGTCAAATGAGCCTCAGTTCTTCCTTTGAGAAAATTACAAGTTTGTAGATAAAGGTTACCATGTAGCCATTATTTGCTTAGCTTTTGGCAACGTGTTTGACTTAATATCCTATGACACCCTAATTACAAATTTAGCGCTATACAATCCCAATAAAGCCCACATTAAATGGATGGAGAGCTGCAAATCCAGCTCCAAAACAAGGACTCGTCAGTGAACAGAGATGATTTAGAGGGATTCTGCAGAAGTCAGTCCCAGCCTGACACTAATCAATGTTTTCATCATTGATTGAGAAATGAGCACAAAACACAGCTGATAAATTATACAGCTGCTGGGAGCAGAAGGACTGGCAGTGAATAATTATTACAGAGAAGTTCTACAGAGTGACTGGGATCTTTTCTGTGCACAACCCATTTTCACTTGGCAGTGTTAAAATAGGCCAGCTTTCAAACAGGAACAGAGGAAAGGTTTCATCCAAAAGAGTTGGGAGGAAACATTTCATCCAAAAAAAGGATGGGAAGAAAGGTTTCATCAAAAAAGATGGGATATAAAAAAATCTAGATACCATCAAGAAAAGTAAATCACAGCAGCTCGTTTTGCATCACTCCAGCAACCACAGCGCTTGCCCCAGGTGCAGAGGCTGGAGGCAGAGGATGAGGAAAGCAGAACAGTCCTGCAGTGCAAGGAGTGATGGGCAGAGGACAGCAGAGGTGTCTCCAGGGGACAGCTGAAGTGGCACTCAGATAAGACCCCAGAAAGGAGGTGGACAAAGTCCCTGAGTTGCAAACACCCCACGGAGTACAAGTCATGGGGACAGGCTCCAGCTCGAACCTACTGTCACCTCCACCTTAGAGCAGCCCAGGGACCCTTCCATGCATGTCCCTTCAGCACTACTTGTCCTCATCTTCTCGGTGCCCACCGCAATTGTGACACTAAAAGAGGAACACTCACTTTCCCAAGAGAAAAAGAATTTTTTGCGGAGCTCTTGCATCAGCCTGGAGTTACTTGCCTTTCCCCAACATCATTTTCTGCCACCAATTGTTAACATGGAATGAAAGGAAGCTGAGGGAGGGGCTTTTCCAAGGCCCAGATGAGGAGGCTGGAAATGAGACCTCCCGGGCTCACAGAAGGGTCTGCACAAAGAACAGGGGCCAGGTGACCTGCAATGATTTATACACCATCAGCAGGGAGACATTTTCTCCTCCTACACCTGCAGCCCCGGAGGGCCCTTTCCATCAGCTGCTCCTCATCCAGCCTGGCCGCAGCAGCCCGAGGGCCCTGGTGCCCCTCTGGTGGCCACAGCCTGACCCGGCGGGGCCGTGGCCCTGCGCAGCTGCCGGGGAAGCGCTCGGCCCCGCCGGTATTTTTAGCTCTGCCCACGACATCGCTGGAGTTCACGGCGTGACCTACTTTGAGAAGGCAGAGCTCTCACCCTGCTGGATCCCCATGTGCTGGGAAGATGCTGCCAGCCCCAGGAACAGCCCCCCCAGAGCACCCTGTCCCCAGCACGTGGTGCTTGGCTCCCCACGGATCCGCACAGAACCCAGGGCAGATTTTGGGGAGGAGGAGGAAGGTCCTGTGGGAGCCAGGGCTGTCTGCAGCAGGGACATGTGCAGGGCTCCCAGGTGGGTGCTGCTCTGCAGGGACTCAACAGCCTTTTGGTTGGGCTCTGCATTTCCACATTTCCCTTGCCTCGGATATCAGCAGCTTGCAGATTGGCCCGGGCACAGCCTGGGTTTGGGTCTCCAAGGGAGTTATCCTCAATAACTCAGCTTTCCAGTGGGCCAAACTCTGTAGCCAGCCCAGCTGGGCCTTATGGAGCCCCCAGATTGACTCTGGTGATCATAAAATCACAGACTGAATTGAGAGGTACCCTAAAGCTTCTCATTGTCTTGGGCAGGAACATCTCCCATTAGACCAGATTGCCTCAAGCCCCATTCAGCCTGGCCTTGGACACTTCCAGGGATGGGGAGTGGAGCTGATGGAATGTGTGGTTCATGCCCAGGCTCTGGTGTCCACCCTGCCCACAGCTCCATCCGGGACCAGGCTCATTCCCAGTGTCACTGGGCAGTTGATGAAACTGTCCTGACCTTCTCTCTTGGGCATTTGGAAAACCTCTTCTCACTTGGAGTTCGTGACAAGGTTCACCACTTGCGGAAGAGCTCCAGAAAGACACCACACCTCAACAACCCCTGCAAAGTTCAGCTCTCTCCTCTGCTTTCAGGACAAAAATCTCCTCCAGCACCAGGTACGTGTCCCAGCACGAGTCTCGAAGTGGCTGTGGCAGCCTGGGTTGTGCAGCCCCCATGTCAGCACTCGTGGCTGCAGCCCACGCACCAATCCATGAAGTTTCCACAACCTCCTGCTTGCCAGCTCTTTCCTGCCTCATTACCCCAAAATCCCAGGGGTCCATTGCCTTTGCCAGCCCAGCTCTAGGAGCTTTTCTGAACTTTGCTGTGTTAAAAGCTTTCTATTTCCAGCAAGGGTGCAAGTGGAGGGGAGAGATTTTACAGCCACCAGGTGACAGTGCTGGGGATGTTGGAACCAAGGACATCTCTCTGGCTGCCATGGGGCAGTAGTTTCAGGGTGAGGAGAGAGAGGCAGAGAAGTCACCCATCAGCCACTTCCAGCTAATCCAGAACCTAACTGGGGAGAGAAACAGCAGCAACAACCTGGTCACACACAACCTGGGGGAGCAGCTCCACAGCAGTGGGAGAGGGGAAAGCACCAAGTCAGGACTGAGAATGATGCCAGGGACAACAGAGCTGACACGTGTCCTTCCCTGATTCATCCAACCACGCAAGGGCCAACACCCCGCACAGGCTGTGCAAATTCTCCTTCCAAATGCAGAAACAGCCCTTCTGGCAGTGATCACCTGAAGCCTTCCCCAGAGAGCCCATGCCTTGAGGCAGCCACTGGTCACTGTGAGGAGGGCTTGGCAGCTCAGCCCACGCAGAGCTGGATGCTCAAGTGCCAGATAGAGCAAAACCTCGAACCGGATGCAAACACAGCTGCAGGCACAGCCTGTGAGCACCTCACTGTGCCTCCTTGGGTCCAGAGGGCTGCAGAGCACCCTGCAAGGGCAAACAGGGCATTTGGGGTCACCTGTGACCCCCGTAGGGGCCCACGCAGCAGCAACAGGCACAGCTCGGAGCTCGCCCCGGGTCAGGGCTGCGTGAGCTGCACCAGCACTCGACACATTCCCCTGGGGCTGTGCATCACATCCAATGTGCCTTATCCAAAGAAAAAATGTGCCATTTATGGTACATTTAAAATTAATGCACATTTGGTGTTCTTGCTGATCCCAAATGATCCCCTGCACGTGTGCTGCAGCAGGGAGCCGTGCTCGGCCCCGCCAGGACAGCGGCACCTGCGGCGCTGCTGAGCCTCCCTCCCTGGCAGCCACATTGCCAGGGACAAATTCCCAAAAATAAGGATTTCCAGCAGCACTGCCAGCATTTGTACCTCACCAGTACTGCCTCCTGCCTGGTGCCAGGGAGCTCTCTGCCATCCAGGGCTCAGCACAGTTCTGTCTGGAGGGCATGATGGACACAAATATTGCTCCTTAGGGATAAACCCCTGCCTCTCCGGAGCTGGGGCCCAGCTGCTTCCTGATGGGAAGCTCATTCCTGTTCATAACCCCTGAGTGCATAAGACTTAATTAAAAGCTGTCCCTACTGAGGTTGTGGTGAGTGGTGACTGTGAGTGGTGACTGTGAGTGGTGACTGTGGCTCTGCCATGTGCAAATGCCATGTCTAAGTGATACTCGGGCCACAGGCACCTTCCCAGCATTCGGAATGCTGCTCCTGCTGCCTGCAAGGAACCTCCAGGAACCATCCTGGCACACACATGCAGGTATTTATGGTATATTATCTTCTAAAACCTAAATTAAGGCCACGGGGAAAAACAGTGTCGCACCCTCCATGACCTGAGGAGGGGACAGGGACAAAGAGCACAAATGCAAACCCCACCAGTCCTAGAGGGAGCAGAGTTTGCCATCATCTGGGAAAGGATATTTATGGGAGTCAGCACTTTGGTGCCAGCAAAACATCCTAAAATTGTGTTCATCAAATACCACCTTACCAGTGCCAGTGCCTCCTGCCACTGTCCCGTGCTGAAAGCTGGCACCTCCTGGCCATGTTTTGGTGGGGCTCTCAGGAGAGTGGCAGTGGCAGGTGCCAGTCCTGCCACGTGGAGCCCTGGTGGGAGAGGAAAATATTTTCCATATATTTCTTGTTTGCTGATTTTCTCAGCAGCTCTTGCAGTGACAGTGAGTGAAACCCAGCGGAGCAGCAACCCCCGCATCTCAACAGCTCAAACACAGCCCTCGGGCAGCACGCAGGGAAAATCACACCTTGGGGGAGGTCAGGGAGCACGAGTAAATAGGATGAGATTAATTTGGGAACAACACGCAGGGAGAATGACGTCTGCCAGGGAAGGAGCAGTGCTGGGCCCACCACAGCCTGGCTGTCCCTGCCTGTGGAGGAGAGCCCGGGGGGGCTGCACGGACACATCGGCCCCACACCGGGACAGAAACCTGAGAAGCCACAGCAGGAGCTGTCACAACCAGCTGGGCATGAGCCAGAGCCCCACTGCTCAGATCAGAACTCTCCCCAGTCTGGGCAGGGCTTCCTGGAGGGTTTGGACCGGTGCTTCCAGCTGCCACGTGTTCCTTCTTTCTAAATCCCACTGCAGATTCTCTAGGAGCTCATGTGGCTGCTTTAAGGAAGCAGCTGAGTTTGCTGCTTGCACCGAGCCCCAGGGTGCTGCCCTGGGGACAGAAGTGCCACTGCCACCAGCTCTTGGTGGGGATAACCATAAACACCGTCCCTCTTCCATGGCATCCCCTCTCCAGAGGGAGCCTGGTTCCCAAATCCCTGCCTTGAGCCCCCCAGTGCAGCAGGCGCAGTCACTGCAGAGCCTGGGGGTGTTCCCCCACTCTGGCTGCTTGCAGGGGCTCAGCCCAGGCCCCTGAGCAGGATGGGGCTGTCACTCCATCGCTGGGACACATTTCTGAAAGTTTTACTCCTGCCAGATGTGTCACCAAAAGGTTTTGAGTGGAATGTTCCCACTGCAGCTCCTGCTCATGGCTGTGGCTCCTCAGGACCTTGCTCTGACCCTGCTGCCTCTGGCCGGCATCAGATTTGTTGTGGGAACAAGCTCTGTGTCCTCCTCACCCACAATGAAACCTCAGTGACAGCTTCAGCTCTTCCAGCAAAGAGAAATTCATCCAACTTCTGTTCAGATTTCACATTAATGGGGATGTCACACACCTAAAGAAACTGCAGGGTGGTTTCCAGGCAAAGCCTGCACCTGGCCCGGGCCAGGAGAGAGGGCACAGGAGCCTCAGGCTCTTCCAACCACCCCCCTCCCACTGCATTTCCAGCAAAGCAGAGCCTGGGGGACAAGGGGGTGATGCAGCACTGGCTCCTTGAGGAAGGGCTGCTGTTCACATGGGCAGGGATGGATTTAAACCTCCAGACATGGAATTGCACACAAGGCCACTGAGGTGCCCCTGGGTGTGGGAGCAGCACAGGGCAGGCTCACCTCTGGGACCTCTGGGACTTGGGCAGCAGGGCAGGACCCAGCCAGCAGCAAAGCAAGGTGGAAAAAAAACAATTTTGCTTTTAGATTGTCCCATTATGGATTTTACATTCCTTGGCATGGAAGAACAGATTGGTTTAATGTCCAGGGCTCAGCTACAAAAGATGCAGCAGGGAGGAAAAACGTGATCAATTATTTAGGAGAGACTTTCAGCTCACATCGGAGGTTCATCTTCTGAATTCATACATCTGAACTAAGTGCTCTTTCCCCCTGGAACAGGGCACAAAGCAAATAGAGAGGTTCTAATTAGTACACTCAGCAGCCTAATATTTGTCTGTTTTCTGTGACTCCCTCAATGAGCCCAGCAGTTCCCACCCAGGCTCCAGGCGCATGTCTGGCTGCTGGGATGTTTGTAGGGAATATACACAGCTTGGAAATGAATTACCTGTTCAAACAGAGGGAAAGAGCTCTCCTGGAACAAGAGCAGCTGGGTTCAGGCTGACAGAGCTCCCATTCTTCTGCACAATGACCTATGGTGTCTGTTCTGCCCCAGCTGGGGGATGCCCTGGGCAGAGGGAAGATGTGGAATTGGCTCCTGCTGCAGCAGCACAGCACAGAGCTGTGACAAACAGTCTGTCCATTGCCAGGAGGTTGGATCCAACCTCTGCTGAAGGCACTTTTGGTTTTGGCTTTATCCTTTGGAGGCGGATGGCCCGGGATGGGCTTGCTAAGGGCAGCCAGAGGAGCTCGGCCATCTCTGGGGTTTGTGCTCCAGTTCCAATCCCTGTTTTCCAGGGAGAGCTTCCTGGAGTGTAACCACCTATAAACACACACACTGAAGGGCCTCACATCTGGTTTGCCAATCTCTCACCAAAACCCTGAATCTCTGAATTGTGCAGTTGCTGCTGCATGAGATGTTTGCCCAGAGCAGATCTGCTGGAAGGTGGGCACTCACCTGCACTGACCTGTGCTCCCTTCCAGGCTTGGTCCCAGCTTAGAGCCTCTCCCATAGCCAGCACCACCATCCTGTAACCAGCCCCAGCAGAAATTCAAACTCTCCAGCTCCGCAGTCAGCCTGTGCCTCCACAGAAACCCCAGGCTGCACTACCTTCACTTCTAAAGCCATTTTAAAGTTTTCTTTGTAAGAATGAATTCTTTGCAATAGCAGGGAAAAGCCTCCAGTGACTGCAACACATTATGTACAACTGCATTAACCAAAATCTGCATCAAAGGTCTGGATGATCCTTGCAGGGAAAGTTTCCAGCTGCTTCCATTGCTTCTGGATGGGCCTAGGGCCAGATGGAGATACTCCAGGCTGGGTGGTGTCACCTGAGAACAAAACACTCACCTGGGGCTCTCACACTTGAAAATAACATTTTGTCTAAGAGGAACAGCATCCCTGGGCACAGGTTGCACATTCATGGACATGCCCCATCCCTGGAAATGTGCAAGGCCAGGCTGGACAGGACTTGGAGCAGCCTGGGACAGTGGGAGGTGTCCCTGCCCATGGCAGGGGTGGCACTGGATGATTTTAAGGTCCCTTCCAACCCAAATCAGTCTGGGATTCTGTGACAGGAAAACATGACAGGGCAGGTAGAGAACAGCGTGTGCCGGGAGAGGAGAGGAGGTGAAATGCAGAGAAGAGACCACAGTTCACAGCTTTTACAACCCCCAGTCCTCTCCAAACATGTTTCTGTCCTTAGGGTGCTGCCCGGCTCTGGTGATGCCTGGAGGGCCAGGAGAGCTGAGGGAAGGAGGCAGCTTTGGGGGTGTCCTCAGTGCTCTGGATGGATGAACAAATCCCTTCAGGGCAACAACACCTACAGCTGGAGCTGAGCTGGAGTTTCCATAAAGCAAGAATCAGCTTGGTATGCAGCCACTGGCAATGAGAGATGTGACACAAGCTGAGCAAGCACCAGGGGATGTCTGGACAGGGTCCAGCTGCCACCAACAGCTCCAGCCCTGGGGACAGAGCACTGGAGATTCTTCCCAGTGCCTGACAACACTCAGAGTGACTCCTGCTGGGGTGAGCAGCTGTAAACTGTCTATGTTCCTTTGCAAGTCTGATATAAGCAGAAGCAAGTTGGGCTCATAGTTGTTGACAGCTTTTCTCTTTGTAGGACCTGATGCAAAGAAACAGACATTTCAATCCAGCAAAATAACTTTATTTCAACAGGACAAGTATAGCCAAGTGGTGATTCCAGAGTCGCCTTGGCAAGTGTCAGCTCCATGATCCATCAGTAAATGTCCTGCTGGTGACTCGAGCACCCAGGCTCTATGGACATCCTTCACAATGATTTCTTAGGTTTAGATTTAAAGTGAAATACATTCAGATTTGCTCCTGTCAGAGCATTGCTTACCAGTACATTGTTGGAAGTCGCTGAGGAGTTAATTACACAGTTACCTGATTCGTATGAAAAGAAAGCAACGCTGCAACCCACAAACCCCTCCCTCTCTCCAGTGCTGCTGCTCAGAGCCTTCCCAGCCCCTCGCAGGGGGAGGCCCCCGGTGTTCTTTGGGCCTTCGCAGTAAAAACAGCGGCTAAAAAGACAGCAGCAAAAATCCAGGCACCTTTGAGCTGCACATTTCCCCTCTGCCAGTCTGTGACCAGTAACTGCTGCTCCTGGCACCTGTAGGAAGGAGCAGGGACCACGGCAGCCCCAGAGCTCCAAAGGGCTGTGCTCGGTGCCGAGTGCCCGGCCCTGGCTGGAGAAGGATGAACTCTGGCTTCATTCATCTGGGCGTTGTTTTGGTTTGGTGAAGCATTAAATAAATAAATAGGGCTGCTCTGTCAGGAGGATGGGCTGTGGCTCCCAGCTGGCAGCTCGGCCTCTCCGAGCTCTATCCCGGCTCTCCCGTGCTGCTCGCCTGGCCCTCCCCGCTGGGCACGTTCCTGCGCTTCCTCAGCTGCATCTCCTCATCCTGCAGGAGAAAAGGAAGCTCAAATGAAACTTCAGTGTCCTCTCGGAGCTGTTAAAACCTGTCCTCTTCACCTCCTTTCCCACCAGCTCGAGTGAGCCCAGCAAACAGAACCCCCATCACTCCAGCTCCTCTCTCAGAACACTGACACCATCTGACACCCTCACGTGGACCCTTCCCAACCCATCCTCGTGCTCCCACTGAGGAACTGCTCATGACTAACACAGCAGGCACCTTGTAAACCCTGCTGCAGTCAGAGCAGCAGGGATGTCACCTGTCTGAGCTGTGCTGCTCAGCTTGGGGGTCACACCACAGCACACTTGGTCTCACAGTGCACATTTACCTCAGGGTGGGCCTCCCACAGAATCAAACCCCTGTGCTTGGAAGGGGCCTCTGGAAGATAAATCCAGTCATCTGCTCTAAGTAGGACTGACTCAAGTGCTGGAGCTGGTCTTCAGGGGTTTGCTTCTCAAGTACCTACAAGGGTGGAGCTTCCACCTCTCCCTGCACAGCCCAGGTGGGTGTCAGCTGTGTGCAGAGGGCAGCATTTCCCACTGGCCCCAGAGAGGGTTTCCTTCAGCACAATTTGTGCCTGTTCCCTCTTGGCTTTTTGCTGGGCATCCTCCCCACACCCACCTTCTCCATAACCACCCTCTCCCCACCCACCCTGCAGGAAGCTGGCAGATCCTCCCTTCAGCTCCTCTGCTCCAAGCTGGAGGAAGCAGCTCCCTCAGCCTCTCCAGCCCTGATCCAACTCATGAGCAAACCCACAGAGCTGCAGGACCAGGATTTTACTGTGCCCAGGTTTTGCCACACGTGGCAGGGACTGACCTGAGGAGGGTGAGCATGTGCCATTTAGTGTCTGTACTAACAGAAAGGAATTCTGCACAGTCCTCCTCAGCCAGTCCCTCCCAGGTGCTTCTGTCAGCATCCTTCCCAACACATCCACCTCACACCATTCAGCCAGGACTCAACAGTGACCAGCACGGTTCATACCGAGTCAGAGTCTTCCTCAACCTGGTTGCTTATGAAATCGAGATAATCATCCTTCTGGTTGTCCAGAACTTCTTCCTCATACTCAGTCTGGTAGTCTGACTCATCTAAAGAGAGAAGAGACAAAGCACAGGGTTCAACTAGCACGCAAAGGAAACTGAGAGAGGAATGACTGCCACTGTCACTGAGCACAGGACAGTGCCAGCAGCTCTCTGCAGCTCAGTGAACTGGGACTGCTCACACACAGATCTCAGCTTTCCAGCACATAAAAATAAACCATGTCCTGTCAGTTGGTGCCCTGGAACCTTCCAGAATCCAAGGAACCACAGCACAGTGGCCCTGTCCAAGTGTTCGGGTCATTGTGGTGGGTGCCAGCTCCCAGCCCCAGGGACACAGACTCTGGTTTTGGGGGATGCTCCCTGGGGAATGCCCTTCACAGCACAGCTGCTGATTTCCACCCCTCAGCCCAACCAGACTTGTGGGACACCTTCAGGAGCCTTTGGGCTGCGAACCCAAACACAGTGGCTGGACACAGTGGCTCTGAGAACAGGGATTCCATGCTCAGGGTGAGCTCTGCCTGCTGTGGAGCTGATAACTGAGTGTCTCACAATCTCTGTTCCACAGGGGACAGTGACATTTACATCCCCTTCCTCTCTGCAGAGGACAATCACTTGCTTTCTCCAGTAATCCAGCAGATTAACATAATTTAGGGAGTCTCAAGAGCTGTGCATAGCAGCAGGACATGCAAAGAAGGCCCCAGTCCCAGCCTGTTCCCATGGAATGAGGACACATCAGTGCAGAGCCAATGCCTCCCCCAGCATCTGGAGATCACCTGGAGGATCTGCAAAACAGGCAGCAGGAGCAGGACCTCACAAGGGCATGGAGAAACAGGAAAAGGGGAAATGGCCTTAAAGAAGGCAGGGTTTGTGGGATATTGGGCTGGAATTGTTCCCTGGCAGGGTGGGCAGGCCCTGGCACAGGGTGCCCAGAGCGGCTGTTACTGCCCCTGCATCCCTGGAAAGGTCCAAGGCCAGGCTGGAGCAGCCTGGGACAGTGGGAGGTGTCCCTGCCCATGGCAGGGGGTGGGATGGGATGAGCTTTAAGGTTGCTCCCAACTCAAACCCTTTCATGACTCCACGTGCAGCCAGGGCTGACTCCCCATAGCAACTCCAGGAATGTGCTGGGCTGGGCAGGCCATCGATGGTCCCAGCTCACCCCCAGTGCCTCAGCAGCCCTGCAGAGCCACATGTGACACCAGGGCACGTGGGCAGAGCCTGTGGCAGGCAGCACCTTCCTCTGCTGGCACCCAGATCTCCGGGATGCAGCTTAAAGCATGAAAATGACATTTCATTGTTACCATTAAAATCATGTCTGTGTGACATCAGCTTTTCCTCCCCTCTCCTGAGTTAATTCCAGTGTGCTCTGAAGCAATACCTGGGATGCAGCCCACTGGTGAAGAGAGTGGCTCCTGTTTGAACCAGATTATCCTTGATAAAGTATTTCTCCTGGGAGCTGTCAATAGCATCTGCTCCATGCTGAAGACAACAGCACAGTCTGTTCCTCAGCTTTTTCTCCTAGCACATAACTACAACCAACTGCTAGAACATTGGAATGAAAGACATTCGGTCTTTTTTATTTTCTTTTATTGTTTTTAGGTTTTGGGTTTCTTTACTGTGAATTAGAGAATGATTGTTAGTTTTTATAAAAAACTAATGATAATCTTCAATAAAATACACCAGAGAAACTGGAAACTCATCGGAACAGTAACAGACACCACAAACAGTTTGGAGTTTATCTCCAATAAAACCAGCTGCCATCAAGACCAAACTCCTTGATTTTCCCAGCACTATTCAGCATTTAACAGGTCTTTCTACAGACACAGAACCAAGAGCCACCCTTCTCACATCCTGCACACAGGTCTGGGTGCTGGAGGGGAAAAAGGAGAACAGGAGGTGGCCCTGCTGTCCCAAAGCATCATCTTCCATCAAGGCTGAAGCTCACAATGACTTCTGTTTGTCACAGTGACAAAACCTCCCAGAAGCACCAAGCAGGACCCAGCCTTGCTGCTCTGTTCAACTCAGCACCACCCAAAGAGCACAGCCTGAAATCCACCAGCCAAGAGGAGATTCCACTGTGGAAAGGTGACCAAGCCCTGCAGGAAGGGCACATTCCCACCCATGGATCTCCCCTGTGCTTCTGCAGCTGGTGCTGTTTCTGTGCTTTGTGCCTGATTCCTGCAGGGACCCCCAGCTGGAGACAACTGAAGTGTGGCTGGAGGGGCTCCTGCAGTGGCACTGCCAGGCCTTGGAGTGGATCAGGAACTGGAAGCTCAGCATAGCCTAGCTGCACTAATGCTGCTTCAGAAAAGTTCTTTTTAAGCAGCAAAATGCAGAGTTGGCCTGGTGCCTGCTAATTGTGTCCCTTGAGAGGGGCTGGGATGTCTCCTGCTCCAGCTGAATGGCAAACCCAGGCATTTGACACCACCATTAACATTGCCCTTCCACAAATCCTTTCATCCAAATGACCACTGCTACCTGTGCTTGATCTCCTGGGCTCAGCAATCCCTCACAGGGGCAGCCTGAGCAGAGATGTGACAGAGCCACCCCTGGAGAGTGGCACCTGAGCTCCCCTGGCCACGGCCACGGCTCTGTGAATCCAAATCACAGCTGGGCACAGGGGTGATCCTGGCTGAGGGAATGTGTGGATGGAGAGTGGGAACAGGGCCACCAACACTGCGGTGAAATGAGACACCTGTGCCCCAGAACTCTGGTACTCAGGGCCCTCTGCTCAGCCCTGCCTGAAGGAGAGGCTGCCTTTCTAAATATTTTGTAATGGTTTTGGTCACTGCTCTCAGTGTGCTCAAGAGAGAAGAAATTCCCCTGCCCTTTCCCCACAAAGCCCACACAGCTCCTGCCCCATCCAGGCCTCACCCTCTGTGCTGACCCTTCCCCATCCATCACAACTTGAGCCTTTCCCTTTGCTTTCTTTAGAACAAAATTATTGACAGAATTTCCTCAGCCAGCCTGAGGCCTGCAGTGTGCTGTCAGAACAGGCAGAGCCCCTCAGTCTCTGTGATCCAGGACCTCCCTCAGGAAGGGATTTCCAGAGAGGACAAAGGTGACAGTGCAGGGTCACAGCCAGGCCATCAAGCAGCTCCTTGTCCCTCCCCTACACAGGTGACAAGCCTCAGAGCCCCTTCACCCCCTCAGCAGAGCAATGCCAGAGCTCACAGCCTCGAGGAGCCACCTGACAGCCATGAGGCCCCTGCAAGGAGGTGTCACCCTCCCCCTGAGCTCACCTCACCACAGTCCTTCCCCCACAGCTCTTTAGCAAAAATCTCATGCACAGAGGACACCAATGAATGTCACTGCTGTCACTGCCACCCAAACATGGGCAGGGTCCCTGCAGCCACACGGAGCCACCCATGGCAGGAACACAAAGGATCCTTCACAGCAGTGTGAACATGCACGGCTCTGCTGCCACCCCATGCTCCCCAAGGGGTTTCAGCATCCCTGAGGAACACGTGGGCCCTGCCCATCCCACCCCATTGCCAGCAGCCTCTGCACTGCCCCTCCTCAGCCCAGAATGTGCCACACTCCCCTCCATGGCCTTGCTTGGCAGAAAGCAGGAGCCTAATGGGGAATAATCAGGAACTGTGTAAAGAAGGAGGATCTGTCCCAGTGCTCTGGTTAAATCTCAGCAAGTCTCAGTGCCTGAGCCTTAAATAACCACATACCACGAACTCTTCACTCGTATTCACAATGGCTGCTTCAACCACATTTGATTAATATTTTCTTCATAAGGCATATGATTGTAATTAGCATTTCAAATTACCACAGGGACATCTCTACAAACAGTCACAGATGGGAGCACTGCTAACTTTAGCTTTCCCTCTGCAGGAACAAGAATCAGGAGGAGGGGAAGAGACTGTTTAGAAAGAGCTCCAGCCCTGGTGACACACTCAGGGGTTTCAGGCCTGCAAGGCTCTGATCCTTTTGGATCTGGGAGCTCCATAAACTGGGAGCTGATCTGCAGGGCAGGGCCATCACGGGGCACAGAGCACCTTTGTGTCACCATGTAGAAGCTGGTACCTGCTCCTCATCAGTTCACTGCTGCTCCCACAACAGGAGCATACACAAAGCAGTGGAGCCAGTGAGTCACTCCTAATCCTACTCACGACACCAGGGAAAACATCTTTGGGGCAGAGCTTCAGCTCAGCACCCCCAGCCCAACACAGGCTAGCATGGAGCCAGCAGAGGGGCACAGGACAGCCCCAGGGGATGAAGCTGAGCTGCCACTTGTGTTACTTCCCTCAGAGCAGGGATTATTCCCACCTGGGAGAACCCCAGCGAGAGGCTGACAGCAGGTGCCTGGCCACGGCAAGGACATCCCAACTGAGCCCTCAGTGCCAGAAGCAGCAGCAGGAGGGGGACACAGAGGCTCTGAGGGGAGCAGGCCCCCGTGGCTGGCAGTACCCACAGCCCCTCCCTGAGCACAGCAGAGGGAGCAGGAGCTGTCCCTGCTCCACCCCGGGCCCCGCTCACCGTCTGCCAGCGGAGCCTTGACGGGCTCGATCCGCGACACGATCTCGGCCAGGTCTGTGAAGGACGTGGTGGGACAGGTCACGTTCTGCAACACAGGGAGAAGGTCAGGGTTTGTCAGCAAACACACACAGAAAATCCAAACAAGTCGAGACTGTATAAAAATGATATCGAACAGACAAAGCTCCAGACGCACAAATTCTCCACAGCTGCCCCCTCAAAAACCATTACTCATCAGTGAGAAATCCTCCAAACAGCTCTCCTGAGGCAGGTCTGGTGGCAGAGATGGGATTCCCAACAGTGGGACATGCTCCTAATGGCTCTTTTGCCACCCACGCAACAAGAGGCCTTCTTAAAAATTTAGCGAACTACAGAAGAGACCCCAGAGACAAGCACAGGAGGGCTGTCCCTGGCATGCACAGAGCTCACCCCATGTGTTTTTCTCCATCAGTGTCCCTTTATAAGAGGGACTGGCTGGGCCCAGGGAGCTCCTGCTCTGTCTTGGGAGAAGGTGACCAGGTGGGACACTCAGCTGGAGCGATGGCAGAGGCTGCAGGGACAGGTGGGCACTGGGGTGACCAGGACCCCCCTGGGCACCCCAAAAAGCCCCAGAGCTGGGGGTGCTGCAGCCAGCAAGAGCCTGCAGAGACACCTCCCACTGCAATTCCTCTCTCCAATAAACCCTTGCTACTTTCACTCTGTCTCAGCCAAGCAGCGGGCTGTGTCCTCTGCTGTCCTCTGTTTTGAGAAGTTCTTGCTCCAGTCTCTCCTCGAAGAAATCCCAACTCTGGCATTTAAGAACCCTCTCAGGCTGCCTGCAGCCTCACCTCCCTCTTTGGGGCTGGGCACAACGTAACCAGGTGGACACACCTGAACACCTCTCATCTTCTTTTAAACCCAGTGAGTTTAATGAACACAGTAACAACCCCAACCCAGAGGAAAGGGATGGGGAGAGCTGGCAGAGGGGGCTGGGCTGCCAGGAATGGCTGTGACAGTTGTCTTCCCAAGCACCCAGACATGCCCATGTGCTCCCAGCCAGGACAGCTAACACAGGGTTTTATGAACAATCCTTATTCTCTTCTGGCAAAAACAGAACCCTGTGAATCACACAACCCCTGTGGGGTCACAGCAGCAGCCCATTGCTGCAGCAGCAAAGTACTCTCACTTGACCTTTCATCTGTAGCTGATTTTGATGTAATTTAGAACAGCCACAGCACAGAGCAGATCCAGGACAAGCAACGGGGGCAGAGAAAAGCCCAGAGGGAATAAAAAGGTACCTGCACGAAATGGAACAGCAGTAGCTCAGGACACACACCTTAAAATATAAAGAACTTGGGAGCTCATTGTGACTGTTAAGGAACTGCTGGAAAGGATGAGTCAGCCCAGGCTCACTTTGAACATCCAACCTGAACGTTCCCAGGGCAGCATTTGCAGAAAGCTCTTTCCCAGGACAGCGAAGAAAAGCTCCTTGACAGCTCCAGTCTGTGCCACACCACTCAGTGAGGGACACGTGCACCCTCTGGCCACCACGCAGACACAGCCATGTCCAAGGCTGTCCCTGGACTCCAAAATTCACAAGGATGAGGTGGCTACAGAGAGCTCTTGGGCAGACAAGTGCCTGGGAGCAGGCAGGGAATGGATGGAATAGAAGTCCAGGGCTATGCATGCACAGCTGAACAAAATCCTGCAGGGCCCAGCACCGAAGTGTGCCCCAGGAAAACCATCAGCAGGTCCTGTGGTGAGGATGGATGGGAATGAATTGTGACTGGACCCTGAGAAGCATCTGTCCCCCAGGCCAGCCTGTCTGAGGGCACCTGGGGAGGCAGCTGCACGCAAAGCCTCAGCACCAGGACTGGAAAGCCACTTGTGGGAAACCAGGCATCTTCCCACACTCGTTTTGTGCTTTACAAACAGGAGTTTAATGTTTAAGGCCTTCCTCTCACTACTTTTAAAGACAAAATCACCCTCCCATCAGATAACACAAAGCAGAGAAGTGTCTCAGATCCACCTGAAACCTACTCTCAAACCTCTCTGATATTTTTTGTCCAAGGAGGAAAGTTTTCTCTTTGGCACAATCTTTATGAAATAAATTAGAGGAGAAAGACAGTTACCATTGTAGTCTGCTGGATTATATTTAGCTTTGACTATGAATAACACCTCAGTAGACAAAACTTCCCCAAGCAGATCCAATTAATGGTGCTGCTGCATTCCATACTGGGGAAAAGTAAGGGCTGCTCAAAGTAAAGTTTATGTAAGGTTCCTGTTGTTTGTGTCTTCAGTGTTTGCATTTTGGAGACAAGATAAACAGGGACTAAATGATCAAAGTAAAGGAGAAACACTTAAATTATTAAATATCTGGATTTTTAAATAAAATTGCAATGCTCACAACATGGAAACGAGACGATAAGAAATGGCACTCAGCTCTCAGATGTTGAGCATTCCAGAAATAGATGAAGAACTAAAACATATAAAGCATCAAAACCTTTGCTAATGAAAGGCAAGTTAAAAATATCAGCTGCTCTGCCTGGAAGATAACACAGCTAAAGGACTTAAGTGACTCTAATGGAAAAGCAAGAAAAATACCCCAGTGGGAGCTGCAACAGTTGTAACTTCATAGAAATAAATCTTCTGCAAGCAAAATCAGATGCAAAACTCTTGGGTCTTAGAGGGCTCCAGAGTTTTATGAGGATGAGCAGATGATCCTGCAGGTCCTTGAGAGCAGCAGAGATGCACAGAGCCTGTGGTTGCTGCTCCATAACCCGGCAGGGCTGGTCAGTCACTCTCCCAGCCCCGTTATTTCCATGCTGTGGCACCCCAGCAATCAGCACTTGGTGCCTCATTATCAAGTGAGTGCAGGGCCAGGCTGTGTCTGCAATGAGGACGTGACACATTTGCTCTCCAGGGCCCTGAAGTGCCACAGAACCTGGGGCAGGTCTGAGAAATGTCCATCATGCTGCTGTGATTGCATGATTTAAGTGAAATATTCCCCTCCATAACTGTATCCTGTTAAAAGGGCAGTTTAAAAAGCAGGGTTCTTTAAAAGAAGTGTCTGTTACAGCAGGAAAATGTTTGAGGCTTTTTACTGGCTGTGATAAAAGTGAGGCTGAAGTAGGACACAACCAATCCTGAGACACAAAATTTTCCCTGCCTTTACTTCTCCTTATGACTTTTAAGACAAAACCTGAACCCCAGCCCCTCATGTCTGACCAGGAGGTGCTGGAGGTGGATTGAGGACCCATCTTCTGCAGCCACACTGAAGCACCTCCTCATCCAGGTGTGCTCCCAGGGAGAAATCCCAGGCTGAGGAGTCTGGGGGCTCCTCAGGCTCATGGATCTCCAGCTGCTTTCCTCCATGGCTCAGTCCCTGGGTGCTCCCTCCAGAGCCATTCTGGCCCTGCCAGGCAGCATGGGCTGATCTATCTGATGCTGGGAAGTCCCTGGAGCTGAGGGTGACATTCACCTCCTCCCAACAGAGCCATTTCCAGCCCTCAGTGACTCACAGCCTGACCCTGAGGGCACCTGGCTCAGACAGGGAATCATTCACCCCTCATCCCTGGGCCAGTGTCCACCCTGCCATCCATCCTCTCCCTATCTCAGAGCCAAAGTGCTCTGCCACCCACCCCTGGAGAGCTGCAAATCCTCAGTGTCATCTCTCACCTCACTTGACTTCCCTCTGTGAGGCTCATGACAGTTATGATTCATTCTGGCCATCCCTTAAAAAATTACTGCTCATTTCCCTCTCTCTAAAAGATGATAAAAAAAAATTACTGGATAAAACATGAAGGCTTTGTAGCACTTGGGTTTCAAGTCAGAGGGATTCAAAGGAGAGGAAGGACAGTGACCCCTTACATTGTAATGCATTATCCAAATTCCTAAAAAAAGTGGTAACTATTTCTTAAAACCAACTGGAACTTCCCTGCCAAGAAATCCAGAGCACTGAGATGTGAACCAACCTCAGGGCACTGTCATCTGTCCCAGCCCTGAGCAGCTCCAGCAGCACAGAGCATTTCCCTGGGCACTTACATCAGTTTTGGATTTGCAGGTCTCTTGTCTGTCCTTCAGCATCTTGTCAAGGACTCCACTCCTGCACCACACATTAAATACAGTTTTCCCATGTTGGTATCCCACTTCCTAGAAAATAAAAATAATCAGGAGAAAAAAAAAAGTAATTAATAACTGCCATTAGCATGGAAACAACTGGAAAAAACAGGCCCATCACTCAAAGTTTTACTCTTTTTCTCAGAACACAGTAGAAATTATGTTGAAAAATCAAATGGGAAGGACAAAGCAACAAGTTTTGAGAGCCCTGGATCCCATCTCCAGCCCTGGTTCTGGCACTAAACCTCTGGTGTTGTCTCTCCTCCAGTTTTTGGATAAGGGTTCAGAGCATGGGAGACACTGGGACTGGAATTCACTTCTCACAATCTATCCCAGCCCAGGGTGGGGGTGATGAAGGGCAGAAAAAGGAGCTGACAGCTCTGCCACTGGCCAGACCCTAAATAACCAGGAGAAGCTGCCCTGGGGCTGTACACGAGAGGAGTTTGGCATGAACAGATCTCAGCTCCTTGGAAAGTGCTAGTGCCCATTTCTATTTCCTGTCAAATCCAGGCACAGCTGAAATTAACCTCCCGCACTACTCCCTAGCCCCTGAGGATAAAGGAATGCCTGGATTGGCCTGCCCCCACTAAGGATAAAGGAATGCCTGGACTGTCTTTCCCTTTGAGGTCAGCACAGTTTAAAGCTTCCTTGTGGACAGAAGTTATTGAGCTGTGCTGCAGGGAATGAGGGTCCAGGAGGTGCTGCCCCTCCATCCCTGCAGTGTCTCGTGCCAAGAACCTGCTCACAGACAATGACACTTTTGAGGAACTGCCCTTCTCTCAGGTTATATTGCACTGACAAAATTTGCCTGGTGCCTTTACATCTCTTTAACAGCACCACATTAGAACAGAGCAGGGATGTGACAGCTCACGGTCTGTTCCTGTGATGAACTACCACACCTGTCTGTTAAGGTTTTCAAATCAGCCAGGGCTCTCCAGCTGGCAGAGAACAAAGAATTATTTATCAGCAAAGTCCCAGATCCACAGGCAGACAGCAGTGTTTGCCCAGGAGCCAAGAGGCACCAAATATCTCCGAGAAAATATTTACACTGGGGAAATCAGCTGGTGGTTTGGAGTAGCTGCTGTGTGTCCTAAGGAGTCTCTCAGATGAGATTCTGCAGGGCTAAACTCTGCTCCTGGGTTGGGCAGTGTTTGTTAAGCCAGGACCAGAGATCAGTCTGCAGGCTAAGGAGCATCACAGCTTCTCACTAAAGTGTAATAGAGATTGACTTCAAGGAGGAGTGGTGGTTTTCCAGCCTGGGAGAGGAGCAAAGCTCTGCAGGAGTATCTGGACATGGGAGATGCCTGCATGGCTAAAACAGGCAAAGAATGGAGGGAGACAGTAAAATCACTTTCTTAACAGGAGACACAGCCAGAATAGCTTTTGCTGCCCTGCCTGGGCAGGAACATTTCTGCCGTGAACACTGGATTATGTCACCAAAACAGATCCCTGCACACCTGGAGCCAGCTCTGCCCATGTGGGGTTCTGACACAAACACAACCCAATGCCAGGGATGTGTGACCTGGCAGCACCACTTTTCCAATGCCCTGACACTGCTGCCATTTCCTGACCCTCTAAGGGGTGCAGAGGAATCGTGGATGATGTTTTATTCATATAAGTGTTCAAACATTAACAGAACCAGGTATTTTCACATTTCCCTCCATTTCCAGGATTCAAGGCCTCCCTGACAGATTTCTGCAAACTCTTCATGCTACAAGAAGCTCCAGGAGAGGGGAAAGTGAGGACAAACCCCAGTCCACACCAATGCCAAACCCCAACTGCCCAGAGCAGCTCAGACACCCACGAGCTCTGAGCAGCTGAGCAGGAGCTGCCACAGAGCGAGACAACCGCTCCCTTCACAGGTCATTCTGTAATCAAGATTACTAACTCAATTCCTGCTGCTAATCCAATCTCCTGGCCGGGATATCATTCCACAGCATTATTGAGTGTCAATTATTCACTCTGTGCCAACTGACTCCTCTCACTGTGCACGGGCTCCAGCACTAATTAGCAGCAGCAGAGCAGTGAGGAGCAGTGCTGGGGTGTGACGGTTCTGGCATCTTCTTCTCTGCCAAGGTCGGGATTAATACATGGGAGATGAAGTTTGCGTGTTCAGACTCGGTGTTTATTATCTCTTATCAATATTACAGTCTCATGAGCCCTGAGCTCTAACTAGCAAGCTAGAAAACCAAGGTAAAATGCAGCACCTCTCTATCTCTACAAGGTCTTTTCAAGGACAATCCATCCAATTATGAAATGCCACCTAAATTATTTTTACTTTAAACCCAATAACTAACCACTTGAAGTCCACAGTGACTCCATCAACCAAGTACAGAAAACCACCCAAACCCATGAAGAAGAAGAAGGTGGCGAAGAAGAAGGATGCAGACAATGCCCAAAGTCCTCCATCTTTCCCCATACATTACTATAAACTAAAATCCCAAATTCAAGTTTTTCACCCTGTGAGATCACACAATTCTATTCCAACCACACACCCACAACCCCGGTGCCGTCACTGTTCCGTGGCCTCAAGTCCAAGGCAGTGCCTGCCCGAGGGTCAGTGCCCTTAGAACAGAAAGGCTCAGGCTTTCAGCCTCCATGGTTCCAGCACGGGGGTCCCTGGGGCACTTACGCAGATCTCGTCGAACTTGCCGAAGTCCAGGGTGCCGTAGCGGTCGATGGGCGGCCGGATGTACTCGCAGTAGTCGCTGTTCTTCACCATCTCCAGCTGCCGCACGCAGCACACGTAGGCCAGGCGCGTCTGGATCTCGGCCATGTTCAGCACCTGCCCCGCACACCAGGCACACAGTCAGCTCCTCACAGCCCCTTGCACACCGTGCTCTGTGTGCCCAGCACGGGGGAGCAGCCAGCTGGCACACGGGCACCTGGCGATGCCCCGGCACAGCAGCACCTCCAGCCGTGCCCCAGTGTGGGCAGGCAGGGATGGGTGTCCGTGAGCAGCACCACAAAGGGAACGAGCTTGAACCTTCCAATGAGCTTGAACCAAGGCTCTCATTCCAGGACATAGTGAAATATATATACAGCTTAAAGATCTGTGCTGAGGAGAGTGATCCTTCAAGGCAGAAATCAGTGATGCCCCATCCTTGCATATGTTCAAGGCCAGGCTGGACAGGGCTTGAAGCCTTGGAGTGAAACTGAGTGAGCTCTAAAGTCCCTTCCAACCCAAGCCAGTCTGTAACTCCATGATTCCCTGATCTGCCCAGTGCCAGGGCAGAGATTTTGCAGAATGGCTGAGGTAGACAGGGACCCCTGAGATCATCTAGTCCATCCCCTCTGCCCAGGCAGGGTGAGCTTATCCAAGACCATGTCCAGCTGAATTTTGACCATCTGCACAGATGGAAGCTCTACCAGCCCTCTGTTTGGCCAGTGTTTCACCACTACCAGTAAAAAACCAGTGTTTTTTTGGTGTTCAGAAGGAATTCCATGTTTCCATGGGTGCCTATTGCCATTCAGGCAGTTGGAATATTTCACTGGGTATTACTGAGACCAATTCCAACTGGGAGGAAGAATTAAAATCAATATTCACTTGACAGATAGCTGCAGAGCCAGGTAATTTAGGAAATGCAGAATAAGAAACAGAGTTGGCCTGACCCCATGCAACAAAAGGAAAATATTAATAATAAAATAATGAAATGCAGATCCATGTTTATCAGTCGTAATTAGTTACTGCCAAGTGCTATAATCTCCTCTAAATCAGCTGTTCAGAGACATACAGGATAGAAAGTGAACTGGACAGATTTACTACTTTTATGGATAAAATTAATAAATTCTGACTTTATCAGAACATAGAAAAGGTTTCTTTGCTCTAAGAATTCTGCCAGCCCCCTCCCACATCACTGCCTTCCTTGTGGTGTGAGGGCACTGCCCAGTTCTCTGAACAAGGACTCAAACCCAGCAAAACAACAAATCTGGCACAGACTTGCTGCCTGAGTAACAGACAATCTTCCCACTTCTCCCACTATTCCCAGTGCTGTGGAAAAGCAGCTGCCATTCCAGCCTAGCCCCCAGTACCTTGACTTTCTCAGCCAGGGGGTTCCACCTCTTCCAGAGCAGCCACCAGCCCGACAGGCAGTCGCCGTAGTTGGTGAGGTCGGTCTCGTCCCGGCTGCCCACGTCGATGGCGATCACCACCTTGGCCCCCATGGACCTGGCCACGTCAGCTGGGGGACAGGAGGTGTCAGAGCCCTCTGCCCCTCCCTGCTGCTGCTCCCAGGTGCACACACAGAGCTGTGTGGCTCAGGTGTGTGAGCTGAGGTCACACCCACCACGAGCAGATGGACAGAGGTGCCCATCAGTGGCCATCCCTGCAGGGATCCAAACGCCAAGTGGATGTGGCACGTGGGGACACGGGTCAGTGCTGGGCAATGGTTGGACTCGGAGGGACCTTCAGCCTAAACAACTCTGTGATTCCATAGGAACTCTGCAGCAGCTCTACCCACACCATTCCCACTCAGGGATGATCCATGGGGAGGGAGAGATCCCAAATCCTGCACCAAGCAAGCCCTGAGCGACCCCAGGGTGAGTCCCCACTGCTGCACTGCAGGGGGACATCACTGACAGGGGATGTTTTGCCCCAGGTCGGTGGGATGACCTGACCCTCCCTGAGGTCATCAGAAGCCCTGTGAAGGGACACAGCACCAGGGCAGTGACACCACGTTGGGTATCATGGCATAGAGCACATCAAACCCACATTAATTCTAAAAAAAGACCTGGGGGACCTGCAGGAAGAACAAGTGGCAGAGCCTTCGAGAGAGGAGGCAGCAGAGCCAACGCTGCAGGGAGAAGGTGACAATGGGAGGAGCAGGACAGGGACCTGCCAGTGAGGAGAGGCTGGATGGCAGCCTGAGAACAGCTCTGGGATCCAAGAGAAAGATTCACATCTGAAAGTGGGAGAGAAATGAGGCAACACTTCCTACTTCAAGGTCAGTAAAAGGACGAGCTGCAGTCTTTGGATACGGGTGAGGATTTAGGGAAGCGCCAAGGGAGGGAAGAGAAGGACGTGAACCTCACAGAATGAATTTATATTTCTTTCACACCCCCAGAGTCCAAGATAGTTGCAGTTTCCAGAATAGTTTTGCGTAGGAAAACCATAGCTCTGAAGAGCCAATTTAGAGGCTTAATTTAGACACTTCTTTAAATCAGATCTGTTCCGTAACTTGGATTTATATTCCTGGCCTTGTTCAGTCTATTGTGTTTCCCAGCCAGTGTCACCTGTGTCTGCTCTTTGCACTCTCCAGCTGTGGAGATGCAAGAGGTGCTTTGGTTTGCAATTCACAATTCTTGCTTACAAGCACAGAGAATGCCAGATGCTGATTTGGGGGATCTATCTTCTGCTATTTCCGTTCTGGGTTTTAGGTAAACACAGCCCCGATGGAAAAATAAAGTCAGGGTGTGACAGGAAGATGTAATTACTTGGGTTGCTCAGGTGGGGAGTCTCTGACTCTTTACCCTCCTTACCTGAGCACAGTCACAAACTCAGTGACCCTGCAGGGCTCTGCTGCCACCCCGAGCCCCCACCATGGTGACTGCAGTGAAACCTGACACAAAATACCCCAAACACGGCCAATTCACACCCCTGCACCCTGCTGGGGGTTCAGACCTCATCCCACACCCCACATCCCTCCTTCCATCACCCCATGATTCCCCCACTGCCACATGCTCCAGGTGACACCAGCCTGAGCAGCAAATGCTGGTGCTCTGTCAGAATTATTTCTTAATTAACTGATTGAAGAGAAACTCCAAGGTAGATTGTATGTCCGTGGTTTGATTCCTCCTCTCTCCCTTTAGCAAGCACTAAAATAATTCAGAGTTAGCTGGGAGTTCTATGTTCAGAATTTGGCGATCAGGAAATACTTCATTAAAAAATAGTGTTAACAAAGCCAAAATAAAGGGAACACCCAGGAAACTGAGAGCCAAGACTCTAGGTAACCAGCACGAGATTCAAGGTGTCTGTGAGATTTGTGTTTTAGGGAAAAAGCAAGAGGCCCAATGCTTGCAGGCTGTTTGCTGGGCAGTGCTGGCAGTTCCTCCCCCCACCTACCTGGCAGGTTGTTGATGTAGCCCCCATCCATGAGGAGATGGCCATCCTTGGGGTCACAGAGGGGAGGCATGTACCCCGAGAGGGACATGCTGGCACGCACGTACCGCCACAGGGAGCCTGCGGGGAGGGCAGCAGCATTAATCACCCAGCATTAATTACTGCCACGCAGGGGGAACGCTGCTGCACTCATTAAGGTAATCAAGAGATAGAGGCTTTCCTCAGAACACTGTGAGGAAGTTATTAAAGCAGTTTATTATTTTCTATATCATGATACTGGCTAGGAAAAAACAAAGACTATGCAGGCATCAGGCAAAAGCCCCAGAACCCACGGGTTTGAGCCCATTCCTCACATTTACTGCCTTCTGGGAGACCTCAGCATATTCCTGCTGCAGGGAGCTCCAGGGCTTTGTGGGGCTGGGGAGGGAAGGAAAAGGTTTCTCCTGAGGACAGAGGGATTGACAGAACAAGTGCAGCTGGAGTCACTTTGTTCTACAGAGATCCACAAACTCCTGACTTTTAGCAGGACCTGAACCTGAAAAATATAAGCTGTAGAACCCCTGCAAATTCTATTTTTCCTCCTCTGCAACAAGCAAACTTTTTTTTTTGTGAAACCACTGCAAATGCCTGGTGGGGATCACTGTCTTCTCTTGGGCCATTTCTGTTGGTGCTGTAAGGAATAGTTATAATCCTTTAAGCTGTTAGAAACAAAGTTTAGTCAAGTAGAAATTGATTGGTTGTGTTTCCTGTAAAACATTCTGCTTTAAAGCTCTTATACACTGATTTTTCTCTTAACATTTGCATCAACCAAATTGGGAAGAACACTGCATTTCCACAGGCCAAGAGGCTTGTCTGAGAAGCGAATCTTTAAAATACCAGGAACAAGTGAGCCTTGCAGTGTTAAATCACTGCTCAGTAATTAACTGCTTTGTGCTTCCAACAGCAACTCTTCCCAGCAAATTCCCTGGGAATTGATTTTGTTTTGTTTTCTTTTTAAAACAGATAACAGTTCTGTTTCTAATTACAACCCCAGCACTCCTGCTGTTAGCACAGGTTAATACTGGCACATTTGGGGGTTATTATTAATAGTTTTAGTGGAACTTCCACCCAAGGAAACTGCTGACGTGTGTTACACCTCACAGACCAAACCAAGATGGGAAATGGCAGCAGCTGGGAACTTAATTTATCTCCATTCAGTGGAGACAACTGTAACCATTCTCCAGCTGATTCCTATCCTTCCATTAAACTTCCATGGGGACAAGCAGCTGGCTGGAGTGAGTTTCCTGACCTCAACTGGCTTAACCTGCTGTGGAATGGGAATACAAAACCTCTGAGAAGGGTTAATCCTTTTTCTGCTTGTTTTAGCTGCCCTGATCAGTGCCCAGAGTCCTTCAGCAGCTCCATAACCCCCCTGGAATGGCAGGAATGGACAGAGTGACCTGTGCCAGCCCCAAGGACAAACATTAGAGACATAGCAGGAAAGGCTGCAGCTCCCCCCAGGAATATCTGGGGCACCTGGAGGCCTCCCCTGCAGGCTGAGTCACTGCCCTGTTACCCCAGACTGACAAAAGGCAAAGGCAGGGAGACATCCCAGGCACCTCAGATCCTCCTCCCCTCTTCACTCAGTGAGAAACAGAAAGGATTGACCACAAATGAGAGCCTAACTCAGCCCCTGCTTCAGGCAAAGTCTGTTCTGGGGGAAGACAGCTTCATTTAGGGGAATTTGAATCATCAAAAGTTTTGGTTGCTTTAAGTTTGATTTATGGCTAAAATACCTGCACTTCACTTTAAGGATGCTTTAAGGATACAGAAAGGTGCCAATGGACCCATTTCCAATTCAAACAGTGAAATGCAGCATCTCATTTAATTCCTTCCCAGCAGCCCTATCCCTTGTTATCTGTGTACAACCACAAGTCTGGTGCTCAGCAAGTGACAGAGAAGGGAGAAACAAAAGGGAAGGCAAATTTCAAAGATGAGACAAATTCCAGGAATAAGGGTGACCCTGAAGTCTCCCATGATGATTTAAGGCCTGGAGAGGCCCTGTCCACACTCACCATCCCTGTGCACCCTCATGGCCGAGGCAGTGATGTCGGTGGTGATGGTGAAGTAAGGAATCCACAGATCCTGCAACAAGGAGTCCCAGTTTTACTAAATCTGTGATCCTGCATTTGACCACACCCTGTGCCTGACACACAGCAGAGCAACAACCTCTGGACCTTACCAGACAGAGCTACAGACACACACCTGCATGGATGGAGGAAAAACCCTCAGTCCTGTGTTTAAATTCATAAATTTGTTTCTCATGCAATCAATTCATTCAAACTCAAGGCAGACAAAAATCCCTATATCCTTTTTGCGGTAGCAAGAATCCCTTGTTCCAGCAGAGTGTGCAGAGGCAGCACAGAGAGCTCCTCACACAAACCAGAGTCACCTTCTGCAGGGTGTCTTTATTTTAATTTCAGGTGAAGGATGGGGGTCTGACGGTCACTCCCATCCCAAGGGATCCCGAGGCTGTTTAGTGCTGGAGCACATCAGGAACATGATTCAGCCTCTTGACAAAACAAGGGTCAATTTGTTCCTCCTGGTGATGGAGTCAGGGGTGATCGCTGCAGCAGGAAATGCAGACCTAACATTTTCTGCAATCAAAGAGGACAACACCAAACTCTGAAGCACTGGCTACAGGAACAAAGACCCTGCAAGGTACATCTCCAAGAAGATTCCAGAGGTTGCCTGTGATCCTGCAGGGAAACACAACAGTGGGAAGTGTGCAACAGGAGGTGAAACCAGAGCAAGAATTTCACCTGGTGAAACCAGGGAGAACTTCCCCTGCCAGGAGCAGGGCTCGGTGGTTTGGTCTGGCCCCTTTGAGTAAACTCTCAAAGTTCTTGGCTTAGCCATTCTTTTTGTGCCTCACCTCCCACCAGCTGGAAAAAGAAAAGGGGAAGGTGACCTCCCACGTGTGCAGGGCTCTGCTGGAGAGGACAGTTTTGGAAAGTTTCCATGGTGCCTGGTGAAACGGTAGCTGTCAAGGGGAAGTAGGAGGACTTCTCTGAGTAAACTGAGCTTGTGCCCAGTGAACAGCTGATGCTGCTCTGTCAATCAGAAAACTTCAATCAAGGCTGAAGAGGAAAACCTGCTGTCCCATGCAGCCTTTGTTCACTGGACACGGTGTCTGGGCCTTCCTCAACACAGCTTTAACTACCTTTGAACTCAAACCAAGCACAGGTTTGGACTCCCGGACCACTGGAGCTGGAAGCCCTCCCTCTCTGGTCAGGCTGCAACTCCTGGTGTGATTTCTGTGCTGTTCAATCTAAAATTCTGCACTGCCAAGAAGCAGGGAATTTTCTGGGGAGTTCAATCTCTTCAGCAGCTCTGCAAAGCTGGTGGGACTGGGGAGGGCCCCCAAGCACTGCACCAGTATCACAACCCAGTGTAAATGCCAGAGGAAAGTGGATGAATAAAGCATGATTACAAGATCATTAGGGTGCCTCTCCATGCTGAAGATATTCTGGGGGTTGCAGTTCTTAGTGCATCAACCACATATTAAGCAAAAATAGGGGAATGGGAAAAGAAGCCTCTCTGACACCTCCTTTCATGTTCCTGCAAACACCTGCACAAAGCAAACTAACCCAAGCCCTCCCACGCAGCAATAAAATCTCACTGCTCAGGGATTGTTCCACTGATTTTGGAATACAGCATCATTGAAGTCTGAAACAGGACTTAATGAAAGTCTTGTCTGATTCCTCACACCTGAACCCCCAGCTGAGATGATTTACAAGGGCATTTTGGCATGGAGGTAAGAATTCTAGCACAGAGAATAAAAATTCCAGAGGCTGATGTTCTCCGAGAAGGATGGGTAATTCTAGAGGAAACAGATCTATTTCTTGAGAAATTTCCTTCAAGCACCCTGGTCTGGGTTTGTGTGTCCAAGTGCTCCATGCTGGGCGTGCTCCCTGAGGGTCTCACATGGATGATCCCAGCTTGGGAAGTGCCTGTGGCTGGAAGCAGTGATGGGGTTTTTGTCACCAGGGCCCCCACACGAGCAGCACTGCAGGAATCAGGAGACACCCACGTTACAAGGGTTGGCAGAGAGCAAATTTCAGAGAAAATGGAAACCTCCCTTCCAGTGTCAGAAATAACAACTCAGCGTAAGCGCTCCTGCCTCCCATGTGGGAGAGGGGTGAGGACTCGTGTGGGAAGCACAGGGGCATCACCTCACAGCCACAGCAGCAAAAAGAAGGATCTGACCCTGAGCTTCTACATTTTAAACTTTTCTAGAGCCTTGAGGATCAGCCCCTCAGGTAGGAAGTTCCCAGGTTTTCCTGGGATCATTGCAGATCCTCCCAGGAAGGAGCAGTTGTGGCCAAGCACAACCCAAACACAACCTCTGTTTGTAAGGCTGTAATTAATTTTTATTGATAGGAATTTCCTGGTAGAAATCATTGCTACCCAGCCAAACCCACCACAGCTAGGGAGAAAAGATGGATGTTTGCAGTTTGGATGCTTTAAATGCTTTGAGAAAATACTTTTTCAAGGTTCCTGGCTCAGCTCCTGTTACTTCCTCAGTCTCCCTTTACCCTGGGGCAGCTGCCAGTTCCAGGACTGGCTACCCACACTGAGAGTGGGAACTGCAATGAAGGAGTACGTTCCTCTTTCCTGGCTGAGCTACTCATCATTTTTCCTTATTTATCTGAAGGAGTTCTTCCCACATGAGGAAACCCTGGGCATGGACTGAGGGGCTGTGATGGTCCAGCACACGTGCACAGAGATGATGCTGCTGGATACCTCAGGACTGGATTTCTCTTGCACAAAACCTTCTGTGGCTGCAAGGGAAGACCAGAATATGCAACTACAGCTGTTGAAATTCCTAAGGAAGGAATCTGCTGCATCTTAAAAAGGAAGTACAATGAACTGACTGCTGGAATCCAAAGCAGGGATAGACAGAAACGGCCTTGAGTTGCACCAAGGGAGGTTTAAGTTGGATAGCAGGAAAAATTTCTTCATGGAAAGGGTGGTCAGGCACTGGAACAGCTGTCCAGGGACGAGGTGGGATCACCATCCCTGGAAGTGCACAAAAACCATGGGGATGTGGCACCTGGGGACAGGGGTCAGTGGTGGCCTTGTCAGTGCTGGGGGAATTGTTGGACTCAAGGATCTGAGGCCTTTTTCAACCCTGATGATTCCAGGATTCTCTAAAACCTGCTTGTCTCCAGCACCATCCCCTCTGCACAGCAAGCTGCTATTTTAAGCCACATGATGATTAATCACTTACTTTCATACTTGCATTTAGGTAGGGAATGTTTTGGATTATTTTTACCAAATATATTTAAAGTATATACAGTGTTAATTTGCTACATGATCTTTCATCACAAGGATGCAAACACAGGAATAATTTGGTTAAAATTGCAAATCAGGTGAAATTCCAAGGCTACCCAAACACTCTCAGAGCTGGGTGATGCAGGAAGACAAACATTGATAATGTGATTTACAGGCTGCTGCTGCTGAGGGACAGGGGAGAGGTGGATTCCCAAGGTGGGTCTTGGCTCAGGTGGGCCACACCACATCCAGTAACTACCAAAAGGTCACCAAGTGCAAACCAGGACACAAAGGACTCTGCCACTATTGCAGTTTTCAGTAGGCTGCTCAGAAAAAACTCACTTCAGCTTTAAAACTAAAATTCAAAAGAGCCAAACCCATCATAACCCAATTCAAGCCCTTCTCTGGTGTGCCCTGAAGGTCTCTGAGACCTGATTTGTAGAAAAATAATGATGAAGCAGTCTCAGGTGCTCTTCTTCAGTGTCACAATTTTCACTTCTTCTCTCAGACAATGAGATCCTTTTGTCAAACTGAAATAGCTACAAGTAATTTACAGTTTGTGTTTTCTAAATCCACCAAAAAAGAACAGGCTCCTTCCAGCAGTCATGGACCACCACATTCACAGCTTCACCACGTTTTCAGTCACCCAACAGCTCCAGATTTCCATATTAGCAAGGAAAAAAACTATTTCTGCTCCAACAGAACACAGGGACATAATTTCCTATCCATAAGGTGAATAAACAACTTACCTCTATCTGCTTATCTTTGAAGATGTTGTTGATGCTGTTGTTAAAAGCTGCTCCAGAAAACATAGAGGTTATTGGGTAAGTCAAGTCTAGAATAGTCTTAAACACTGAGTTCATAACCTGAAAAGAAAAAAGAAAAGACATTTCAAAGGTAAACACAGAATCCATAGGAATATGTGCAACTGCAGAGACATCACATGCTGGAAGCATCACAAGTGCAAAAAGTGTTGAGGGGACAGAAATACAACTGCAAAATCTACAACCAGGAGCTCCTTGTGTGGTAAATTTACATTTAGTAAACCCCAAAGCAGAAGCAAGCCCTGCAATAAAGCTCTGCAAGAATGAGCATTGCTTCCCCTGTGCCCCAAAGCAGCCCCACAGCGTGTCCAGCACAAGCCTCAGCCTTGGCGTGAGGCCATGGATGCTGCAGCTCCATCCTTTAGATTTTTTAAATTAAAAAAAGATGTTCTGAGTTGTCTTCCTCTTCACTATCCTTCCCACAGCACCTGTGTGGTTCAGTGGTGTGGGAAGGAAACCATAAATCCATGGCAGAGGAATTGCTTCATCCATCTCTTCACATTTGGGGATCACACTTAATTTTTCTCCCAGACTTAAAGCTTTTCTCTGCCTCACTTAGAAAACCAAGTCTGTGATTCTCTGGGACTCCAACAAGGTTTAGTCAAGCACATGTTATAGAGCTTTAAACACTTTCAATGGAGCAGGGTCGATTATTTGTCATTCCCAAAGTCAGTTACTGGGATGTGTCATTGACCCAGCATTTAACTGCTACAAACTCAGCACCAGCAAGGCAAACAAAACCACATCAGGTTTCTTAAAGCACTACAGGCCCCTGCACACCAACCCTTCTAACACACAGATCCTGGAATTAAGCTTTCATGGATAGGAATCTCCATTTCAACAGCATTATTACACCTATGTACTGACCTACAAGAGAAGATTATGAAAATCCCTAAACTTCATGGCATTATTGCCACAGTATTTGTCCATAACCAGGCTATTGCTGTCAAATCCTAAAAAATCTTAACAAAATTCAACGTTTAATATATTATGTCATAGTCAAAACGTAAAAGAAGAACACAAACCCCAATTAATTACTTTCAAATTAAAAAGGTTTTCACTGGATGAAATATTTTCTCTTTCTACGTGTTCTCTGTAATTTAACAAAAAACTTCTCAGAGATCAGGGCATCCTTCCCAGGCAGACACAGGGAACAGCCTCAAACCTGCCAGCTGTTAAAGCAGCTGTGAGCAACATCTGGCCTTGGATTTACTCTGGCAGTGATTTAAAGAGCAGAAGGATCAGCCTACATTGTCACGTCCAGCTGCTTTCAAATTTTTATCAGGGATCTGCCCAGAGAACACAAGTACAAGGATAAAAAAAGATCATTAAGAACAAGGATGGGAACAGGAAATGTGGGAGAATGTAAAAGGCTGAACACAAACCCAATGATGAAGCGTCAGCTTCATTCACATCCTCACTCTGGGTTTGATGTGGTGAGGACAGTGTGCCAACCTAACTATAGACTGCTACCCACAGCTTCAGAGGGAGATGGAATTAGTGCTGCACCTAAAATAGGGATCAGGTCTCTTCAGAATGATTAAATCAGGGGAAGAGGCATCTACAAAGAGCCCTTTATTTAATACTGAAGAAAAATCTCTCCCACTCAGCACCAGCCATCGGGCTTCCCTTGTTGCAAATGATATTTATAATGGTGAGCCTCCACATTTCTCCTGATCTTGACAGTGATCTTGCCCATGGACAAAATACTTCTAATTAACAGTTATTTCTTAATATTCTTATTTTTCAGAGCTGGAAGATGCCCTTTAGCTCAAGCTGATGGCCAAACAGCCTCCCTCAGCCTTCCAGGAATAGCTGCAACCACCTCCTGTTCCCCAGATAAATTCAGTTAAAGATCACCCTCTGGAGAGGCAGCCAGAGCCTTCTGGCTCCTGCTCCACTTCCTACCAGGAGCTCTGGGATCAGCTCCAGGAGTTCCATCCCCTGACATCACCACGATGGGAAGCTCAGCCCTGAGCCAGCTCTGTCAGTGCTCTCATGGTTTGCAGGTCATGGAATCATGGAATTGTTTGGGTTGGAAGTGACCTAAAAACTCATCTCATTCTATGAGATGTCCTGCCATGGCAGGGACCCCTCCCACTGCCCCAGGCTGCTCCAGCCCCAATGTCCAGCCTGGCCTTGGGCACTGCCAGGGATCCAGGGGCAGCCACAGCTGCTCTGGGCACCCTGTGCCAGGGCCTGCCCACCCTCACAGGGAGGAATTTCTTCCCAATTCTTCATTAACTTCTCATGAACTTTAATTTCTACAGCTCTGCTGCAAGATGAGCTTTCTTTTTAAAAAGACCTTCAATCCCAAAATAATTTTTTAAATGATCCTAGGGTATAAAAAACTTCAGAAAGAAGGGACGAGGTTCTGCTCACAGAGCAGAAGGACAAGAGCAAAGACACTTGATGATGGACAAGAGGAATTTTCATCTCTGGCTCTTTTGTTCTTTGATGCAGCATTGTGGCAAACTGGTGTGAAAAGCCAGTATAATCCCAGGATTTTTCAATGTTCCTGACTATAAAAAACCCCAAAGGTTATGGGAAAAGTTAAGTAACAACAAAAATTTCAAACAGATCCAGTATTTTTTTGAACTTCTCAAAAGATTATGTAGTGCCTTCTCATAATTCACCTACACAGATTCAATAAAACAAGGAAAGGATTTCACACAGAAAAAAAAAAAGTTAAATTAATAAAATAAAAAATATAACTCAGGGCTGGATGAGAATTGTCATGACAGGGAAAAAAAAAAACCAAACAGGACCAATTTCTGGCCAGATTAGCTCATTAAAGCACAGGATCTCTCAATGTACAAAGAGAGCAAGGTCAGAGGCAGAACCTCCTGACGCCATGGGCAGAACTCCACATTTATTTGGGCTGTCAGTGCCACCAGACAGTGACAGGCAGCAAATGATGGCAGTGTCCCACTCAGGTAGCCCTCATTCCCATCAGGAGCAGCACTTTAGCCTCACACACATCTGTAACTGTATTCCTTTCAAAGAATATTCCATCTTTGTGAAATATTTCTACTTTGAGATATTAATCCTCCAATTATAAAAACCAACAATGTGCAAACACTAAAGCTTTGGCTTGTTCGCTTTGCTGGTTAAATAAAGTGCAGAAGACACAGAGAGACAATAAATAGTAACTAATCTGACTGGGAATTTTCATATTTCCCCTTTATTTTGACAAGAGTAATTTATTTCTTTGCTGCTTCATTAGGTGCAGAAAACACATCCCATTAAAAATATCCCTTCTCCCAGCACCAAGTGTACAGCTAGAGAGATGCCAATTTCTAAAAATACCAACAAGATAAATAAATGCAGGACAAATGCAGCATTCAGTCAGATGGATTAAAAAGATAGGTAAGCAAAGTCCAGAGTTAACTAATCCATCCCAATAAAGACATTCCCAAGTGGCCCCAGGCTGCAGAAGCCAGGCTGCACTCAGCAATAACCTTCCCCAGCACGAGCTGACAGCTCCAGAGGAGCAGGATCAGCAGGTGCTGGGGCAGGGAATGCTCCAGCCTTCCTGCCTGGCTGCTCCTGGGGCATCTCCTGCACTCCCACCACCCAGGCTGCCCTGGGGACAGCAGGGAAAGTCCCATTTGGGACATGGGAATTTGGGGGCTATCTGGGGGATATTTCAGCTCTCTCACACTCAGTCCCTTCAAGTGGATCTTCCATGAATCCCCAACAACCCTCTTGGCTGTTTCCCACACACTGGGGTTCCTTTCCCTTCTCCCTGCTCAGTATTAACACCAGACAAGAGCCAACACCTCAGAACAACCACTGATAAGAGATTTTTAATCCCCCAAACTCTCTGCACACTGTGATATTGGAGAGGGGATTTCATGGCTCTCTTCAGTTTGCAGCCATTCTGCTGGACACTGCTGGCATCAGTGGGAAGGGCCTGAAGCAGAGCAGGCTTTGCTTTTGTCCTCCTCAAATCCTTAGACAAGTTCTGGATTGGACATGGACCTGTAAGAACACTCATGGAAGTCCTCATGAAAATCTATTCCTCATTAACAAGATTAAATGTTTGCTCTAACAGAGGTCAATCACTTCTCCCACTACTTATTTGCAGGTTTCAAGGCACCAACACCTGAAATAGCCCCAGGCCAAAAACTGCCTTTTAGCCTTGTGAAACATTCTCTGAGCTTTTCCAATTTGTGTTGAAAAGTTAATTAACAGATTAAATGCCTTCATCTCATCTCTAACTATTCCTGGTAAAAGTGACTGTGATTCCAGCTCTGGCAAGCTCCAGAGTGGGAACACAGTCCTGAGAAGCCCAGGAAACATCTCCAGCTCTGCCTCATGCCCTGCACAGGGGAGACCCAACAAAAAAGAAGAGAAATGCACAGAGGAAAATTCCATGGCTGTAGCTTAACCAAGAGCTGGGAGAGAGAGCAGAGAGCCCCAGAGTGCTGGGGGCTGGCTGGGAAAGCACAGCAGGGAGGCATCAGCACCCACTCAGGTGCTGCCCTGGAGGCACAAAGTGAGAGAGAGAGCAAGGTTAAAGGGATGTCTGACACAATTCAGTGCAGTTAGTTTTATGTCATTAATCTTGAGCCTCCCCCAGGTTTGTGATTCCAGCAAACTGCTTCGGATCATAAACAGTTTATGTTTTGGGTGCTTCCCAAGCCAGCCAGGCACAGGCAGTTCTTAAATAAAAAGCATAAAATCCATATTCTTCTGGCAAGCAGTGATAGGGAGGTGAATCAGTCCCACAGTGCTCTGCCCACCAGGACAGCACAAACATCCCAGGGCCTCAATCTGGATTTTAGCACCTCAGACAATCCAGCTTCCAAGAGACAGCTTTTGTTGCAAAGCCATGGCAGATGAGAAGATCCTTGAGAGACATATACAGTGCCCATATACCAATGACAAGGGTCCTATTTCCCCCTGAAACCCAAGACCCAAGACTCTTAATCTCATTTATAAAATTCCCTGTGTCACTTCATTTTCAGTAAGAAAGTCTACAGGAAAATGTGGGTTTCATATGAAGAATACAAACTTGCAAGCAGCAAACTTCAGAAATAACCTCACCTTTGGTCAGCCTGAACCAGAGTCACCTGGGGAAATTTTCATCTGATCAATAAATAAAACCAAGGCCAGGCTGGATGGGACTGGGAGTACCCTGGGACAGTGGAAGGTGTCCCTGCCCATGGCATGCCCATCTCTAAGGTCCCTTTCAATCCCAACCAATCTTTGATTCTATGATAAATAAACTCACTCACTGAAGTCACTATTTAAAACAACCTTCCCAAAACTTGGGTTAATTTTGAAAATAAGTTTTTGTTTGTACTAAATATTCAAAGTTAGGAATTTCTCCTGACCCAGAGTCCCAGTGCTGTGGAGTGCAAAGGCAGGACCAGGAGTGACACATCTGGGAGTTATTTAGAGAAGGATTACCTCTGTCACTCAGTTCCACTGACACATGACAGCATGTGAGAAAGAAAGAGAATTACACAAAAGAGAAACACATTTGTTGAGAGCTGGAAAGGAAACAGGTCCAAGGACATTAAGGAGAAGATAAAATCAGGTGAGCACACTGAAACAACATCACTGTGCCTTGACAGCGTGACCAGGATTCGTGCAGACCTAAGCCAGGCATCTGCCTCCTGACTCCTTGGACATGGAGCAGCTTTTCCAGGTGATCCATCACTGCCAGGTAGGACTTGTTCTGTGGCACAGACACTGAATTTCAGGAGGCTGCACCTTCCTGAGGTGCTGCTCGTGCCCTGCTGTGCCGGGGCCTTGCTCCATCCAAGGAAGGAGGCGCAGCATTGCCGTGGGAGGGCATTCAGCACTCCCAGTGGAGGGCATTCAGCACTCCCAGTGGAGGGCATTCAGCACTCCCAGTGGAGGGCATTCAGCACTCCCAGTGGAGGGCATTCAGCACTCCCAGTGGAGGGCATTCAGCACTCCCAGTGGAGGGCATTCAGCACTCCCAGTGGAGGGCATTCAGCACTCCCAGTGGAGGGCATTCAGCACTCCCAGTGGAGGGCATTCAGCACTCCCAGTGGAGGGCATTCAGCACTCCCAGTGCTTACCATGGCCCACTGGCGAGCTTTGATCCTCATCTGGTTGTAGCTGCGCTCCTCGGCGTACAGGGCGCTCATGAAGGCGCCGATGGAAGTGCCCCCGATCATGTCCACGGGAATTCCAGCCTCGATCAGCGCCCGGATAACGCCCACCTGGGAGCAGCCCCTGTGTCCAGGGAGGGAAAGGGAAAGGAAAAGAAAAGCCACTGTCAGCCAAACAGTCATTGAAGGAGTGCAAAGACTGGTGATGAATGGTGCCTTCTAAGGAAGCCGAGCCCGCGCCAGCTGAGCTGCCAATCTCTTGCTAAACAAGCCCCGGTGCCAGGAACAAACATTATGAATGCAGGAATCCTCCCAGAGGATCCGAGGGAACACAACCACACAGCCTGGATCAGTGGGAAAGGCAGGGAGATGGAAGCAGCCAAGAGCTGAGGTGGGGGACGGGCAAGGGGAATGTCAGAGTGGATTTGAGGGAGCAGAATCCACTGGGGTCCCCCCAGGAAAGACTGGATGGAGTTCAGAGCCCTTCCCACAGGTTTCTTTCATGGTGATTCTCCACAGAAACTGAGCCAGCTTGGGGTATTGGGTGGGGGCATCACATGGATTAATAATGAATTTGAAGGTGAAACAAAAGCAAGCAGACACAAACAGTGATGAGAGGGCAGAGGTTGAGTCTGAACACAAACCCCGGAGAGGGGCAAATGAGGAGGCAATTTTTGAGGATGACACAAATTCCTTTTGGAGAGAAACATATTCCTTGATTTCAAGTGCAGAAGGAATTCTGAGCAACAATGGAGTCAGGTGATAAACAACAGATGAACCTCAGTGCAGACAGGACAAGAGGAAAACAGAAGTAGCAACACCCCTGCAGCAACCAGTTCTTATCCATCTCTGCTCACATGGATTTGGGAACTCCTGGGGATATTCCCTGAAAAATATTAACCTACTGTTCAGTGCAAGTTCAAGCAGCAAATCAAAGAAACCAGAATAAACCAGAAAACATCAGAACACACATCCAGGATGGACCAGTGTTTGGAAAACCGCGAGCAAGCTCAGACTTCTCACCCAAAAAAAGAGCAGAACTAAAAAATGGCAGAGAGAAGCACAAAAGGTGACCAGAACACAGGATGGACTTCACATCAGGAGAAAGTAAATTGGAATCACTGACTGGGGAAGATCCTGACTGAGGGGAAACGTGCAGGGCCAGCAATGATATCACCATGCAGAGATTTTAATGGAAAGGAAAGAATTTGCAGACAGGTGTGTACGTAGAGCACAAACTGGGGAAGCCGCTGTTACCACATGCTGGAGAGGTCAAATCACAAATGGATTTAAATGTGGAAAGGATGAATCAAAGGTAGCAGGCTGTCAGTGGCTACTAAACTTGACAAATGGGAGGTGCAAGCTGGGGTTCAGGAGGCTTAGAAGCTGCTAATTGCTGCAAACACTCATTTCTGAAGCAGTCGCTGCTCCCTACCATCAGAAATGAGAGCAGAAGTGGAACATTTGATCTAATTCTATGAACATCTGATCAATTCTGATCTTTCATCCCCTAGTGGGAGAGGGATCCCTGTCCATCCCACAGAATCATTACAGAACCACAGAACACTGCAGTGGAGGTGAACTGCCCTTCCAAGCAGTCCAGAGTTACACCCTCTGCTTTCAAATGCTTTGTCCAGTGAATAGGAAGCATTTTTCATTAGTTCATCCCACTGGATGGATGCTCTGCAATCTAGGCCATAAAGCAGTAAAAAAATCTTCCTTTTCCCATTTTCATTCCATTTTCTGTCCCCGACAGTTTGCTCTATTTCCATCCTCCTTCCCCTTGCTGTTTACATCCTATAAATACTTGCTAACAGCTGCCAAGCCCACCGTAGGTGTCATTTGGCCAAGCTATGCTGAACACATTCTTTCCATCCAAATAAATCCCCTCCAGCTGCTGAAATGCTTTGGGACAGGTTTGTGGTTATACTGGGTGTAAATGACTTCAATGACAGATCTGTGCTGCTGCAATCCAAGAGCAGAAAATGGCTCATTTCGTTTTCCTCTCCAAAATTCTCCTTCCCCACAAGATTCCCTGAGTTAAAGGAATTATACTTTTATCCTGCCCATTGTTTTTAGGCTTTTAGAGTGCAGCTATTTTTGCACTCTGCTGCTCGTGCCTGGCACTTCCCACTGCCTCAGCCCCGATATTCAGCAAGGAGCAGACCCCTCCCTGCACCTCCTGCTCTCTGCAGACAGCCCACATCAAGTACCTTTCTTAGGGCACTGAAGTAACCTGAATGCATTTCCTGCTCCGAGGACAATTTTAAACAGGCCATGAGTAGCTCCAGACTGGATTCCCTCCCTTTAACTGTTTCTCCTGCTTCACACATCCATAAATACAAAGGATTTGATGTGCACACGCTGGATTTGTTCCTACTTTGCTGCATGATGCCTCTGCATGAATAACAAAAGATCATTATCACTTTTATTGGCAAGTCATCCTCTCCTGCATCCACAGAGTCCCTGCCAATGTCCCACTAATGTGACAGCCACAGATCTCCAGCAGTTTCACTGATCCCAAAGCAAGATGGGAATCAAAGTCCTTTTCTTGCTTGTTAAAGGACCCCCAATAAGCTGCCTCACTAAATTGTTTCATTTATGCACAACCACAAGCTGATTCTTCCAGCTCCAACATCCTGAGCAGGAGCATTCCTGGAATTTGCAAACTAAATCCTGGAGAAAGACAAATGTGCCTGAGCCACCCCCCCCCCCCCCCCCCTGCCACCCCCAATTTTCCCAGGTACCACCTGACCTCCTGAAAGACAAAAATGGGGATTTCTTTTTTCCCTTCTCCCTACAGGTTTAGGCCATCACTGCCTCAGCAACGTTACTACATGGGACTTCTTAACAACTCCTTGCAGCTGGTTCTCTCCTGGGCACTTCTTCCCAGCACCACAAACATGGGCAGGCTGCCCAGGGAAGTGTGTGATGGCACTGGCATCCTGCCAGGCACCCACAGCCCCTCTGACAGCATCCCTAGGCTCCCAGAGAGCTGCACTGGGCAGCTGCAAACTGAAGAGCAAAAGAAATTGAAGTCAGAAGCAAGATCCATGTTAACAGCCAGAGGGCTAGTGCAGAAAAAAACCCAGGGATTGTGCACTTCTCATAATACGAGGCCCAATTTCACAGGGGACATGTCCTGGTTTAGGGAAACGTGGAAATACAAGTGTTGGGCAAGAGGAGAACAAAGGGGATGGCTCGTGCCAGTGCTGTACCTGCACAGCAGTGACAACACAGGGACTGGGTGACACAGAGCTGAATGTCACTCACTGCAGAGGAAAGGGACAGGGGAGTGCTGATACATGGGAGGAAGGAGCACCCAGAGAGGGGATGCACACACAGCATGTCCCTGCAGCTGCACATGCAACTTCCCTCACCCCAGAGCTGCCTGAAGGAGCAGCTGGATGCAGCATCTCCCTGCCAGGAGTAATGCTGTCCCAGTGACAGGAGGCCTAGGAACAATGACCTACAAGATGACTTTCAAATCATTTCTATCAGAACCCAAAGGTTTGTCCAGGAGGTGCCATCAGTATCTGAACAGAAACTCTTGTTCATTGTACCCAGTGCCTAGGACAGACCTGATTCATTAATGCCCTTTGCAGAGAGAGCTGAACCAGCATCACCCAGCTCGAGGAGCTGGAAGCCAGAGCCAGGCTCTGTTCTCAGCCCTGCCACTGCCTCAGCACCGACCTGAGCAACACAAAGCAGGGGCTGCTCTGGGCACCAGCTGCCCCAAGTGCTGCTTTCTGCACTCACCAAATTGTGATCCCCATGCTGAATGAGCCTCCAGAAGCTGTGCTGGCTAAACTCCCAGCACCATTCCTTGTTTACTACTCATGATCACAAAGAGGTCACTTGGTCTGGTGAGCTGGACAAGAGGAGACTGAGGGGAGACCTCACTGCAGTTACAGTTTCCTTGTGAGGTGAAGAACAGGGACAGCTCTGATCCGTCCTCTGCATGACCAGGGACAGGAGCCAGGGAGCAGCTGCAGCTGGGCCAGGCTCAGGCTGGAGCTCAGGGCAAGGTTCTCCCCCCAGAGGGTGCTGGCACTGCCCAGGCTCCCCAGGGAATGGGCACGGCCCCGAGGCTGCCAGAGCTCCAGAAGCCTTTGGACAGCGCTGCCGGGGTGCCCAGGCTGGGACTGGCGGGGGCTCTGTGCAGGGACAGGGGCTGGACTTGGTGATCCTGGTGAGTCCCTTCAGCTCAGGATATTCTGTGATTCTGGGAAAGAAATGACCACAAAGTATGGGGAGGAGTTCTAAGTTTGGAGACCTGCTTCCCTAAATACCTCAGCCCAGCACACACAGGGAGCTCAGCATTTCTGCCAGAAGGTCTTGCAGGAAAATTCCTGCTGCTGAAATGAGCCCTCGCTTTCATCCCCTGGGGAAGTGCTGCTGGCATGTGACTGCAATGCACGAAGGCCAGAGCAGAACTGATAAAAGGCAAATTCCCCTGTGAGCCGTGCATGTGCCAGCTCTGCACGTGCTCCCGGAGCTGGGATTAATCCACCTCGGAAGGCAGTGGGTGCAGCAGGACATCCCACATCAAAGTGCCAGCAGCAAGGCAGGCTGTCCTACCTGCCCAGGGGCTGAAGCAAACACAGTCAATACAAAACAAATATTTTGTGCACCAATATTTTCCCCATGAGCCATGTTTAACACAGCTTTAGCCCACAGGATGCTGCCCGTGTTTAAAAAGCAGCCCGAGCCTGGGAGCAGCCAGAGGGGAACCTCAGTTTTCAGACCATGGCTAAGAGAGCAGCCAGGGAAGGCTGCAGCTCAGCCACCTCCAAAGCCCATGTCAGCTTCAAAAAGCTGGATTCAAAGAGGAATCCAGCCCAGGCATTCAGCCTCAGCAGCCCCCTAACTCCTCCTAACTGACTCAGCAGGATGAAGCAGATCTCCCTGAATGCTCTGAAGAGATGCTGTTTCCTATGGCTAAAGAAGGATTAAGGCCATAGCTGCTGCAGAGCTCTGCTGTGTCTCCCACCAAAGCCTCACCAGAGTGGGACACAGCTTCCTGATGGAGTTACATGGCAAAGGAGGCAGAAAAACAGAGAAGTTGTTAAGAGGGCTTTATTAAGCTCTATTAGAGACCAAAAACCTGAATTAAGACACCCTCAGAAGCAGCAAAGCCATAAAAACAGCTTTTCCCTGGAGGGGCTGTCCAACCCTTCACAGGCTGCTCAGGGCAGTGGTGGAGCCCCCAGCCCTGGAGGGCCACATGGATGTGGCACTTGGGGACAGGGGTTGGTTAGAGCTGGCCTGGAAAGTGCTGGGGGAATGGTTGGACTCAATGATCTTAAAGGTCTTTTCCAACCTTAACAATTCTGCAATTCTATGGATTTGTATTTACCATACCCATTTTGGAGATGTGCAAAAAGTGGTGCCTTGAGCAACCACTCCCCCAGGCCTGCTCTGAGCACAACAGAAATAAACTGAAGATGCCTGAGCTTCCAATCCCACAGGATTGGACAGCACATCCTGAAATCCACCATGCCCAGCACACAGGGATCTCCCGGCACTTCAGGGACCACAATCCCAAAACTGGGGCTGGTGACTGAGCCTGCAGCTCTCAGAGTAACAGATGCAGCTACAAGCACTACAGAACCTTTAAGTGAGGGGTGCTGGTGGTTCTAGATCCTTCTTGGAGTCATTGTGGAGGTGTTCTTTGTATTGGGGTGAGTGGAAATTGGATGTTGTTTATGTGAAGAGCTACATGGAGTGGCATCAGGAAAGGTGAAATAAGGAAAAGCCTCTTCTTTACATAAACAGCAGCATTTTTTTGATGTGTTCTGTGGCTGATCCTGGCACTGAGTGGTTCAGTCACTGGCTCAGAAATGGAGCAAGTCTGCTACAAGTTTCAATGGACTATCTCCAATTGGCACCTCCGAGCTTTTGCAGCAGCAGCAATATACCCAAACATTGCTTTGAAATCTAATCCTAATTCTATCTTTCCAATAACATTATTTCCCAGCTTTCCTGACCATAAAACTTCCCAGCATCATAAATCAGCCAGAATTATTGCAGTGATTTTCTGCCAGCTCCAAAGGAGCAAAGAAACCAGACTTCTGCATTTCTGCAGCGATGGCTCTACGTGAGCACTGACAAGGAACATTCCAATCCTTACGTTAATTAATTGATTAATCAACTAAGCACCATTTCTAAGCTAAATAGAGGGAATAACCCCACATTACTGTAATCTCATCCTAACATCCAACAATCAGTAGGATCTCTCCCAGCAGCTGCCCTGGAGGAAGCTTTTTCCCTTCCACAACCCACACATATTGATCCAGAGACCTGAATTTTTCTTGTCTTCCCCTCCATTAACAACAATCTCATTCCATCCTCCCACTTCACTTTGCCCTCAAATTCCCACCAACTCCCTAAGCCAGAGCTCAGGAGCCATTTCCCTTTGGCCTTGCCATGCTGCAGAGATCACACCCTGTGCCAGGCAGGCACACGTGGCAGAAAAAGCATCTCCTATTTATCACAAGCCCAGTGAAATCCCCTTCCTGGAAGAAAATCCAAATACAATGTCCTTTTATAGCCCTGATCTTGTTTCTGCTTTATACACTAACTTTAGAACAAGCTTTAAACAAAGATATTTGTGCCTGACACAGAAATAAATGAGCAAAATGAGTGCAGCCCTTCCAGGAGAACTGTCAGGGCTACCCAGCCCTGGAGTGGGAAGGGAAAGAGAAGGAAGGCATTGGAGGGGAGAAAAAGCACAGAACAATCAAAGTAAATTATGAAATGCACCAGGGTTTTTGTTTTCTAATCTCAGCTGGCAGCAGCACACTTGGAGAGGGGCACAGGAGCAGGGAAGTAGCTGAATGACAAACTGCATCCACTTGGGGATGTCACAAAATCCTGTCTCTTACTCTGAGCCAAGGAACAATTCAGTTACCATCTGCAAAGGAAGATAATTTCTTTGGAAAACAAATATATCCTCCTTCCCCACCTCTCTGAGACTTATCTATTAAAGCCTTGGAAGAACCCATTCTGAGCACAACATCTGGAAGCTGCAGAAATAAGATCAAAGCACTTTACAGGATGTAACTGAGAATTTACTTTTTCCTAACAGGAAATCTCACTGCCCACATAGGGGTGGACAGAAATTCCCCAAAATCACAGCAAGATTCCTGAAAGCACAGGGACTTGCCAATGGAGCTTTACAGCTGCTCCATGGGAAGTGAGCACAGCACATGCTTTTACATTTGATAAACAAAGATGCAAAGCCAGCAACAAGAGCTGAGCCACTACTCCACCACCTCCTTGTTTAATTTCACCTGTTTATCAAGGCACTGCTGTGAATAAATGAGTTTGGGGGGAAAGACTGGAGACCAGGACAGGTGAGTCCAGCTAAACCACCTGCAATTAATTTTAGGGACTTTTTAAAGCAATAACTTTGAAGTCAATGACTCCCAAGCTCCTGCTGCTTGGAGGGTTTAATAGAGGCTGTTATAACCTTCAACCTCCATGGCAGATGGGAGCAAATGAGCAATTACAGAGGTGCTGCAGATGGGAAAAGGAAAAATCAGATCATTGAGCATTCTGTGGGTGCCAATCCATGTGGGCACCTGATAACCCAACTGTTCCTCAACTCTCTGAGCAACTGGCACCCAGGTCTGGGAGTGTGGGAGCAGCCACAGGCTCTGCCTTTCCCCTGCTCCCTGGAGGCAGAGCTGGGAATTGCTGCACGAGCACGATTAAAACCACAGTGAGCGCCAGGCATGGCTGGGGATGGTCCCTCCCTGCAGAAATCCAAGCAGAGCCTCTCAGGAGCAATTAGGCTGCAGCCTCTGCCCAACCATCTGCAAACACAGAGCCTGAGGCCCTCAGAGGAGCTCCCAGCCATGTCTCAGGAGCTTTCCTCAACAACAGAAAATACAACTCACTGATCTATTTTTAGGGGTTGTTTTCTGCTTGTTCAAACTCTAGGGCTGACCTGGATAAGACTCAAATTAAATATCCATTAACATCATCCTTTCCTAGTAGGAGCCCACCTTCCTTACCTTATTCCTCTGGCCTCTCCAGAAGAGCAGCACAAATGAAACACCAAGTCAAAGGCAGTTTTATCTTTAAGGATAAAGAGTTTTGCTGTTCTTTCTTATCTTACCTCCTGAATATTGCCCTGGAATCAAATCTAGGTTTTGAAAGATGCTGGGAATCCAGAAGCCTGACTCTGGAATTCAGCTTTCCCTCTGTTTTATCTGCACATGGAAGTGGATGCTCCACTGGTGACAAGAGCACAGACACCCAGCACAGGACACTTCTCTGAGCACCTACAGGAGCAATTACAAGCTCTGAAGCCCTTCCATGCATCAGTCTGAGCTTCAAAAAGGGATATCACTCAGAAAAAATTCCACTCCACTGTGCACTGAGGTGCAGACATTTATCCACACACACAAAAGCCGTAACACAGCTTCCCACCCTCCAAAATGCTCCCAGCCAGTTCAAACTGGCTGTGATGGGGGAAGACTGCAAAGGCCACAAGGATTAACCTCAGAGCTGCCAACTTTGTGTCTTTCCAAAGTCAAGAGACAGACTGGCCTGGTGTACAAAGGGATTACTTTGAAGAACAGGAACTGGAGGAAAGATATTTCAAGTACTCAGAGGTTGGAGTGGTCTTTTTTTTCCATGACACAAAGCAGATTGAGCTCCTTTTGCATCATTTTGATACTTCCCTGCTGCAGAAATCCTGCTTCCTCAGCTGTTACTGGGCACTGACAGACTGCAGATGCTGCACAGCAAGCCTGATTCTTCCATTTAAACCCAGGGAAGAAGCATTTTTCAAGTTCCTTTCATATCTCAGCTTAATTTGCTGGAACTTCAGAGCACGATCAGGATGAGGAATGGGATCCTTTTAGCAGCACATATTCTTCAAGACCTGTCTTGCTGGAGGAGAGGAAGGCACAGCCCTTACGTGCCAGCTCAGTACCTCCAGCAAGTACCTGAAAATGGAATAGGAATTTCAGGGATGCTGCCTGACTGCATCAGGGGGAGAGAAAGAAAAGACAGGAATTGCAAAAAAATCCTTGCTCTTGTCTTGCGTATCAGGGAACGGTGTGAACCCAGTGACAGACAGGCTCCATGCAGGGCTGCCAGACACCAGGATGGAGACAGGGGATCTTGGCCAGCCCCCAGCAGAGCCCAGCACCCAGATCCCTCCAGAGGAGGCAAAGATACCCCTAAAACCCAGCAGCCCCTGCATAAACACTGCTCACGTCTTGTGCAGACAGCACAAGGTGTCACCTGCTCACCCCTCTGCCTGCTGGAGTGAAGAGTCAGCTCCATCAGAATAAATGGATGGCAGGTTTCAAGCAAATTCCCCAGACACATCCAAACCACGAGGCAGCAGCATAAATCCATTTACATTTGGAGATAACAACATCCTCCTGAAACCTCAAACATCTCCTCCTGGTAATGGTTTGTATTTCTCTTCCCTCTAAGTGCTCCAGAGCCATTTCAGAGCTCCAGAGGGTGACCTGCCCTGTGTTTCACCAAAGGAGAGCACAGCTCTGAGGGTTTAAGCCATTTCCTCAATCCCATCAGCAGCTGAGCCCCAGCCCCATGAAATCCTGACTGTCCCTTCCTCTCCCCAGTGACTGAACCCTTCAGAGCTGCCAGTGGCTCATGGCACCAAGAGCACCTTGGAGGGGCTTGTGCTGCCCTTCCAAACTCCTTCTAGCCAAGGTCCCAGTGAAGAACAATGGTTTTAGCAACAGTTTTGTTCCATTATTTACTTCTGAACAAGCATTTTCTCAGCTTACGTTTTCTGAGCACTTCAGGAAAAAACACAACCCTGAATCCAATTTTTATACATTTCAAGCTGCCAGCTCTGTGGCACTGTGAGGCAGAGACACCAAATGAGGGGGATACCTGTGCCCCATTATAAACCACTGAAAACAACATTAAACATTACAATCAATAACCTATTTGCAAACTTGGTGTAGTCCTGAAGCTCACTGCATGATCTGGAATGATTTCAAAGCCAAATTTCTGTTGACGCATAGGGACACATCAGGATGGCAAAAAAAAAAGTTGGCAAACTGCATTTTTTCACAACAGGTGAAAATCTCACAATTTGTGAGAGGACTTGAAAGCAAAGACTGAGAAAGGAACCAAAGGGCAGATGTAAAGAAGACAAGAAGAAATTAGTGTGGAGCAAAAACAGTGCAAAGAAACTGGGAAATCTCAAGGACTGGATGTGTTAGAAAGGGAAAAGAGACTTACAGACTGGCAGACACAGCCAGGTGGGAAAAGAAAAAGGGAAAACAGGTTGTGTATGATCTAGACAGAAATGGAAGCATGGAGAAACATTGTTAAGCAGGTTCTCAAGATATTACTTTTATCCCCCAGCACAAGGAACTGGTCACAACAGCACTTGGACTCCAGAGAGCCCTTATCCCTCCTGCCCTGGGGTGCCTCTCACCAGACTCAGCCCATGTTGAGTCTTGAACCCAGCAAAGGAGCTGAAAAATGTTTACTTTTTATGTGAGGAACATCAAGAGCCCAGGACATTCCCATGGGATTGTCTTTCATCCCTTCTGTAAAATCTATACTGAGTGTCTTTAGGATCCCATAGGGGAAAACACTGCTCTCTTCTTTCTGGCAGTGTTTTCCAAGTGTTTTCCTCTGGAGCTGCCTCCTTCTGGCAGCAAATTCCTCCCCTCTCCTCCCACACATTGTCTGGGTGCCTGTGGTCAGGTTTAATAGTTTAAGAAAGTAACTGCCCCCATACTTCCAGTTCCCTCCCTGTATTTGAGGTTCAGTAATTGATCTTAGAAGCCCACCAGCTCCATCTCAAGTTCTGCAGCTCTGCAGTGGCAATTTCAAACAAAATCCAGGCACACACTTCTCCTGATAGGGGTAAAGAGTCTCCTGTCTTAGTCGAGGAATAAGAATTAATCTTCCTTAACTGCTGGAAATGAATCTGAAGCACCTGCACCATAAAACCTCAGAGTCTCCCCAGGAGGTTCTGTTATTGCCCAAGACTGAACCCCAGGGTTTCATAACCACGACACAGGAAAAGGAGCTGCAGCCTGGGAAGGGAGCTGTCAGCACCATGGGAGCAAATTGTCCATGCCAAGGACAGCACTTTGTCACTGGAGCAGCATTTCCACCTCAAATTCCAGCTTTTTACTCCTCAGATGTCACATCACACGCTGGAAGTTGGGCTATGAGGTGTCAATTCTACCACTGCACCACCAGCCAGCTCCCTCCATCCCTTGGAGCCAAACCTTGTGCCTGACCCAGAGGCTTCACCTTTACTAGGCCCTAAAACCCTCACTAGATATTTTCTGTGCAGTCTTCCCTCTTTTCTCTCCCTGTGCTTCTCTCTGCCTTTGTGGACCCTGGAGCAAAAGGTGACATTGCACAAGGGATCTCAGCTCCTCTCCACAGCAGCAGTGCTGCAAAACAGATCTTCCCCTGTTGCCACTTGGCCTTGGGAGAACTAAACACAGCCCCACAAAGCAGAGGTGCTATTTCCACCCTCCTTTCCTTGCAGCACATTCCTCAGTCATTCCCACTGTTGCACTACCACATTACACTGATGAGAATTTAAATGTTCATTAATTCTGGCAGCTTGTCAATTTTTCCTTAATAAATTCAAGCAAGGGAAAGAACAGTGGCTTCATGACTCCTCTCAGGAAAAAAAGCTGATGAGAATTTCACAGGAGGCAAGAAAGAAATTTCTTTTGCCTGCAGTGACTCTCTTGCCAAACACCAGACCTGCACCATGCAGTCCAGAAGTGGAAGTTTCTCAGTTAAGATGGCAAAATCCAATTAAGGAGGAGGCATTGAGCATCTAAGTAACAGGGTAAGCAACAAACCCTGTCTCTTACCAATTATTATGAGAAAAGGACAGAATTAAGAAGCAGCTGCCCTCAGCCAGGGTGGGACCACAAAGGTTTTGCTTTAAGGCTCCTCTCCATGTGAGAGTAACAAACCAAACAGAAAAACAAATCAACCCCCAAAACTCACTAGTGTCTTTATTAATAATTTCTGACTCTCCACATGAGCATACTGCAGATTCAGCTTCTGTATCCTGCCAGCTTGGCCAGCACTTAATTGCTGGGTGTGTAATTAAAATGCTGTGTCACCAGCCATGGAGCAGCAGCACCACGTCCCTGTGCCTGCTGAAGGCAGCCAGGAGCTCCCCAGACAACCTGAGGAGGAATATCAGATCTCACAGCACAGCACTTACTTGCCTTAAAGTGTTTTATATGGGTAGATCAGGTCATCAATCCCCAAACTCAATTCCTTTTTTAGCAGGGTGGAGCGGGGGAAGCACCAGAGGGTTTGTTCCTAGGCAAGAGCTCCTCACCTCCCAGCCACACTTGCAGGCTAAATGTACCAACAGTCAGAAAAGGAACATGATTTTCTAAAGTTCTCAACTTCTCAAAATCTGTTTCAAGTTTTTCCTTATGGTGTGTTGGGAGTTTTGCATCATTTCTTTTCTTCCATGATTGCTCAGGAACACAAAGTGGTGAAACCCTCCCAAGAATGCTCCCACATTGGGCTCAGCCTCCAAAGAGAAGTTCCTGGAGATGAATGTGTGCATCCACCACGTCCCCAGGTGGCTGTGGGCACGTCCCACCTGCTCCCTGCTTGTACAGGACAGTGTGACCTGTGCATCCCTTCCAGGCACTGAATGCAGCTCTTCCCACCCTGCCTGTGCCTTGGCTTTGTCCCTGTGCAGACACAGGACAAAAATTCCTTGTGTCTTCTTGAAGAACAGATCAGTGTCTGGTAGTAGAGACAGGACTGACAAGCAGGATTTTACTCAAAGTAAGCTTTGATTTTACTCAGTAAGCAGGATTTTACTCAGAGTGAGCTGGAGCTGCAGCCAAATATCACAGACACAGCCACAGAAAATCCTCCATGGTTTGTTCTCCCTGCAATCCTGGAGTCAAACACAGAGTGCAGAGAGCAAATGTGATCTCCTGAGAGCAGAACAATTGAGATCTGTCTCTCAGGGACTCTCCCAGCCTCTTCATCCCTGGGCAAAGCCATTGAATAGGAAGATAAAGCCAGGCTTTAAGGAGCTCAGCAGCAGCCCATGAGTGACCAGCTGAAGATGGACCTGCCTGTTTGTCCTTCTCCAAGAGCTTGGATGTGAGCACCCTGCACGTGGCACAGGCTGCAGCAGCACAGACAGACAGATGAGACAACAGGAGCATTCATCAGACACAGAGATCCCATAACAAAAAAGGCAGAATCTGCTTCTCCTCCACTGCTGCTTTTATCATCCCTTTCCAGAGGGCCAGAGCTGCAAACAAAGAAAAGGCAGAAAGGACAAGTTGCTGAAACAAGCCAACTGCCCAAAATGAAATGGTCTGAGCCACATCTGTAGAGTCAGCAAGAAAACTGCAAGAAAACCCAGCTACTTGACACATCAAGTGCTGAGGTGAGATAATAAGTTTGAGGAGAAAACTAAACAGAAAAAGGAGAAATGAAAAGACACCTTGAAGAAATACCTATAAATATCCTTTGACAGCAGCTCCTCAGGAGAGGCTGAAATGCTCAGGGTGGGATTGCTGGGGTGTCTGTGCAGGGCCAGGAGTGAAGATTCCTGTGGGACCCCTCCAGCTCAGGATACTCTGTGATTCTGGAACACCTCAACCCATTTTTTTTTTTCACCAAAGCCTTAGGGATTCCCAGATAGTTCTGTAATAATTATTTACTCCCTAGAAATTTTAGTTTTCAAACAGCTTTGCTAAGATAACCATAGCAAACCACAGAAGGGGTGGGCTGTACGTGGGAGGGCTAAAGGTCAGGACAATTATTTATGGAAGGTTTTTGCTTTTGTTGCAGGGCTTGATGCGTCATTATTCTTGCAACTACACCTCAAAGGTATTATTTTCCTAAACACAAATCCCCTTTCCTTCTCTCAAACTCCACCACATTTCTAACTAAAATTAAGTTAGCATTTAACAAAAGCAAAACACTGTAATTTTAGAACTGTATCACTTCAAGTTGTTTTATTTTTATGCTCAGAGGAGAAAGAAAACCTTTAGTTCCTAAGAGCCTTTTGTCATGACAAATCACAACGATAATTACCAGGAAGCTGCTCTTGGTGAAACCTCCCAATCCGGCTGTCACTGGGAAGCCAGACAAACATTCCCAAAATAACAACTAAATAATTGATATTACTGAAGTCACAGAACACAATACCTTGAACAAATACCCACCAGCCAGCCCCTGTCACTGTCATTTCTCCCTGGCTGTGTGACCTGCATGATTCCTGCTCTGAGAGCAAGGTTACTCATGTAATTATTATCCAAAGGCCATCAACAGTCTGTGCAGAGACCTATAAAGACATTCTTAGTCTGACTGTGCCTTAACCACAGGATGATTTTAAGTACCCAATCTAATCTCTTGAAATTCCCTTGTTAGTAGAAATGGGCAATCTAAGAATTTATTTTGCCCATCCAAAGGCAGAGATTCAGAGTAATTCTGAACCTTTACACAGTTCAGAGTAATTTTGTCCTTTCCCCAGCCTTAATTATATTATCACTTTGAAAAATCTTTATCTAACCACAATTTAGATGATTATTTAATGACTAGTGCAGCATTCTGTACCTTTCCAGGGAAAACACAGTGCTCACATCATCCCTGTGCCAGCCTGGAACCCCTGAACAAGCATTTCAGTCTATGGCATAGAAAATGTTTCAGAGAAGGAAGAAATATCCCATTTATCCACTCTGCCCTTAATCCTCTTCAAGTCCTCCCCATTCAGGGATGCAGAAATGAGCAGAGTGATGGCTAATAGCCCATGGCTCGTTGCTGAATGAGTGATGAACATCCAGAGCCCCCAAAGCCAACACAGCAGCAGAGCAGCTTTGCAGAGAGGGACAACACAGGACCAACACAGGGACCCTGACCCTGCTCCTCCTTACCTCAGATCCTGCACACCCACAGGTGGGAGCTTGCAAATAAGGTAGTAGAATAAAAAAATAAAAATAAACAGTTTGGCAAAAAATTACAGCAGTGTTACAGAAGGAAGGAAGGGAATGAGCAAAATGTGCTGCCAGCAGTACAGGAGTGCACATATTTAGCACGACACAGGCTCTGGTAGAGGCAGAGATATCAGCTGGGAACAAAGAACAAACCACAAATGCTCTGTATCAGTGGATGAGAAACCTCCTGAGATATTCAGATAAAACAGAAGCTCCCCTCTGCTGTTCTGCTTTGTGTCTCCACAGGACAGAGCTTGCCTCAGAAATGAAATCCTGAAACCAGCTCAGGTGAGGGGCTGTGAAAGGGAGCAGGATCAAGGCACCTGTGAGACACTTGAGGAACCAGCTCTGGCTGTCTCAGCACCAGGGACTGCTCAGGAGGAGCTGGCACAAAGCAGCTCGAGCCTTTCCTGCAGTGAAGGCTGCCCTGCAGCACACACTGGCTCACAAACAAAAAAATGTGATATTTCTGTGCACTTAGATCACGTGCAAATTAGGGATTTTATTTTTTTGAGAGCTGTATTTCAAAGCACTCTTTCAAGCAGGGATTCAAGAACACAGTGATGGAGACAACGAAGGTGGCGCTTGCTTGAGAGAAAGGGCGACTCAATTCTGTCTCAACAGAAAACTCTCCAAGTAAAAAGGGATTCCAAAGAAAAATGCCAGCAATAATTTATTTCTAAAGCTCACTAGGGTTTCAGATGGAATTCTAGTGGAGTGCTCAGTACACACCTTGTCCTTGTGTCTGCAAAAACAGACTCTTTCTGTAAGGTAAGACTGCCAAAGTGTATGGGTACCTGGGGGTTTGAAGGATCATAAAGATGAGAACATTCTCCATTAGAGGACATAATTCCTCTTACTGCTCAAACTTTGAAGAGCTTTGAAATACTGTGAGCCATTTTCTAATATAAGAATCCATAAGGGAAAAAAATCCATAGTGTAGGCCAACAGAAAGAAACGTCATCTTTTGTGCCCTGGTCACCTCCTGGTATTAAACCATTATGAGAGGCCTCAAGAGGTCACAAACACTCATGTTCCTTCTGCAGAAATTCTGCACAAATCCCCACAGCAGGCTAAGTTTGTGTAATTCCTCAGTGACTCCTCCCACAAATGCTGCCTGCAGAGCAGTGGTAGCGTACCAAGATCTCTGTTATCCTGAGGGATCCATCCCAGCCCAGTGACAGCTCTCGGATCTGGAATGCTAGAGTGGTTTGGGTTGGGAGGAACCTTGGAGCCCATCCTGTTCCCCCCTGTGCCATGGGCAGGGTGTCCTTGGCCTGGCCAGGCTGCTCAGAGCCCTGCAGCCCGGGCAGGATGATGGGCAGGACGATGGGCAGGACAAAGGCCTACCTGGCCCCTCCGCCGCCCAGCACCAGCGCGATGGCGTTGCCCGTCAGCACCCGGGCCAGGCGCGAGAAGTCCGAGTGACGGTCGGGGGCCTTCTGGAACACTCGCTCGTACATCTCCACCTGCAGAGGAGAGCCAGGCACGGTCACTGCAGGGCACGGCCAACAGCAGCCTGCTGAAAGGTGCTGCAAAGATGAGGAGACTGGAGCTTCTCTCTTGTGAGGGATGCTGGGGGAGCTGCTCAGCCTGGAGAAGACAAGACTGCGAGGGAACCTCACCCCTGTCTGCCCTGTGTGCAGGGAGGGCTCAGGGCAGGGACCAGGCTGTGCTCATGGGGCCCAGCAATGGCACCAGAGGAACAGGCAAGAACTGATGCCCAGGAGTTCCCCTGGACAGGAGGGAGAATTTCTTTCCTGTGTAGTGACTGAGCGCTAGACAGAAACCAGAGAAATTCTGAAATCTCCCTCACTAGAGATACTCCAAGCCTGTCTGGACACAATCCTAGTGACTGCTCCAGGGAACCCTGCTGAGCAGGGAGGTGGGAGTGGAGGAGTTCCAGTGGTCCCTTCCAGCCTGAAGCTGAAAGTGATTCTGTTACAGCTCTTATTCAAAGGAACAGAGGGTTGTGAACCATCCAAACAGTTCCAGTGGCTTCTCTCTGTCTTTTATAGCTGCTGAAGGCAGTACAGAATTTCCTTTAGAGCTCTTTCTCTTCTTTGACAAGGATCTGAAGGTCTTGGGAAGCTTCCAGGCTGTCTCTGCCTCATGTTTTAGCATGGCTTTAGGAAGCACAGGGATGTTCCCGACAACAGGACTCCATGGCCTGTACATACCGTTCATTGGGACTCTGAGACGGTGATTATTCTTTCAGGATATCAAAAAGCCAAGTCTGCATCCATAAAGAAAACCTGCCCCCCTTATCCCTGTTCCCTAAATCCAATTGCAGCCAAACAGATTTAAAGAGAACACTGACTGTAAGAATCTGGTTGACTATCCTTATCCCAGATCCCCTGTGATACACAGATTATAGATGAAGTGAGGGGCAGCAAGGGACCAGCCAACAAACCAGGAATCTCTTACCAGCTTGGGCAGACTCCTTTTGGAGAAGACTCTGCGTGGACAGTGGATATGGAGGTGAGCAGAACACCAGCTTCTCATGTTGAGCCACTCCACAGTGCGGGAAGGGAGAGGCCCATCCTCCTTATGGAGCAGGATCAGCTGCTTCTGGGCTCTCACTGCAGTGTTCTCCAGCATCCTCTCCAGCTACAGCAGTTATGGACACCCAAGGAAAGGGCAGTGAGTCCTGGCTGCTCCAGTCTCAGGGTGAAATACATCCACACATCCCCACACCCCTATTCCCACCTCAATCCAACTCTGCACAGTCACAACCCCCAAACATAATTGATTTAGACAACACTGTTAAATCTGGGCTTACGCAGCACACAGAAACCTAAAATCAGCCAAGGACTCAAACCTGAATGGCTTTGACTTAAACCAGGCCATTAAAAGCACAGCACAGGCAGGCATTGCTCCTGCAACATGCTGCCCGAGTCAGACTCAAGTCCACAAATATTCAGTGTTTTCTTTCCCTTCCCATCAGTCCACTTTTTTTTCCTCTTTGAATTTCTGATTTTGATTTTTTTCTTGTTGTTGTTTTAGGCAACTGCTGGCAGCTTGTTCTGCCTGTGCTTCCTGCCTCCCACATCCATGCAGGAAGAGCCCACACAACGAGACACACACGAAAGCTGCACGTGGGACCAGCCCAGGCTCTTTGCAGGTCAGACTCAGCACTTCACCATCCTAAAAAAATCCACCTGTGATCCCTTTTTAAAATTTCTTGAAGATTTTTTATCTGGTCAGAGGTCTTTGGTAATAAAATATAAACCCATAAAAATAGATAGTAAGGGGGAAAAAATACAGCTTAAGATCTGTAATAAAATATAATAAATAATTCATACACTGTAATTTAGATCTACTTTTTCCTAAGCACACACCATGAATTTCATTCAGGCAGAAAAGAATTTCTCCCTCTGTGTGGAGACCCAAAGAAATTCCGAGCAGAAACACAAAAGCTTCAAAACAATTTTTGATTTACCGTTGGCCAAAATGACTCTTTAGAGGAAAAGAACTTTGCTGGAAGTACTCCCACATAAAACTTGCCATTTCAGAGGATTCTCATCCAGTTCTTTTGCTATTCCTAACAGGAATTTCTCAGGAATATTTCATTATTTATGCCTTACTGGGTGTTAAACCCAGGAAAATACATGAGTGTAAAGCAATCTGCTTTGAGCTGGGCTGCTCCCAGTGCCAAGAGGGGAAGGAGCAGCTGCCACACCTCTCCCACTGTGGGCTCCTGGTCTCCCAGCCCCACGATGAGGATGCAGTCGGCCTGGCGGATGCAGCGCTGGGTCCAGGGGGTCAGGGTGCTGTCAGCCTGGTACAGCACAATCCTGTGGATGTCCTCCTGCTGGCCCAGCCAGCTGGTCAGTCTGTACTCATGGATGCTGAGGACACACAAGGAAAACAGAGAATTCAGCCAGTGTTATATCACAGCTCCCAAGAGACAAGAGGGGAATCTTACACAGGGTGAGAGAGGAATTTCCTGCTCAGCCAGGACCTGCTCCCAGCTCCAAGCTCCTGCTGGCCCTGTTTCTCCAGGATTTATACCACTAGACAAACACCAAGGCAGGATACAGTGATGCCTCACTTCAGTAATGCTTCCACAGCATCCCTAAGCATGAGCACACTCACAGCAATTCAGCTTTTCCAATTTCATGAGCAAGAAAGTAACTGTGAAAAAAAACCCACCCACACCTGCACCAAAGACTCTGGAAACATTATTGTCTCCAACACCTGGAGCAGAAGGCCCAGTGTATGTCAGAAGACAGGATATTGTTCCCAAAATCTCTGCATTTATAAGAACAATCTGGTGTGTCTCTGAATGTCCCTGAGCAGTGATGAGGGCAGGTACCTGTCGAGAGCAGCAGAGCCCAGGCGCTGTTTGATGTTGTCACTGGTGAGCAGCAGGGCAGGACCTGGGGGAACAAGGAATTTCACCTGTGAACACCTAAATTGGAGCTCCTGGAGAAAACTGCCCAGAGAAGCTGTGGCTGCCCCAGGATCCCTGGCAGTGTCCAAGGTCAGGCTGGACGGGGCTTGGAACAACCTGGGATAATGGAAGGTGTCTCTGCCCATGGCAGGGGGTGAAATGGGATGGGTTTTAAGGTCCCTTTCAATCCATGAATTTGCTTTGAGGTAGTGATGGATCAGAGCTGGCACAAAATCTTCACAAAAATTTTCCCACTTTTCTAGGAATTCATCTTCCAATTCCCTCTATTCCCAAAGCTCTATTAATGCATTACTCACAACCTGCAGGCTCTGTTGTCCCATTCCTCGGGGCCATGTATGATCACAGAAACACGGAATGGTTTGAGTTTGAAGGGACCTTAAAGCTCATCCCATTCCAGGGCAGGGACACCTTCCACAGGATCAGGCTGCTCCAAGCCCCATCAAATCTGGCTCTGGTGACAAGCTCCTATTGCAGCTGCATTTTCACCAACACAGCATTCAAAATATCACAGACCTTTACAGCCACAAGAAGGCCAGGATCCTGTTTTCAAAGGAAAAAGCTGTTCCCCGACCTTCCAAGATACAGAACTTGTTCATCCTGCATTGAGCCAACTCCCCAGGCGAATCCTCAAGATCCCTGCAGCTTTACTACTCCTTAATCAACTCCAAAAACATTCCCAAATCTGTAGGGCACAGTCAAACTCCACTAGTTACACAGACACATCTGGCAACAATCTTAGATCTCAGCTGAATTTTGGTGCACATAAAGCTTCTTACAGGCACTTTAGTTTAATTTTCTTATTAGCAATTCTATTGCAGGAGCAATTTGTGCCATATGTGGTATAGGCTGCAGAGTGACTGCAGCTAAATTAAAAAAAATGCAAAGAAAAGAAAACTTAAGGGAATAACTGCACACCTAGAGAAAATATTACCTGTCTCTTACTGAGAGAGAAATTCACATTTACAAAACATGACAAAGCAGTTGTTTGGATTCATGTTTTCATTGTGCAATCCCTCAATATTCATTAACAATAGAACTGAAATTTATGTACTAAGTAACAAAACACTTCATTATGTGAGGAGTCTCAAGGCAAGGTTATAATGTGTTCAGTAAAATTCAAGGAACTGTGAACAACCAACATGGGAGAAGGTCACAAATTCACACCTCTGTGTTCAAATAGCAAAACCCACAGGTAAGGATCTGGAACTGGCTGTCCTGACCTTCAGGCCAACTCATCTCGCCCCTCAGTGCTCAAGTCCTACTGCAAAGGCTTCACTCTGCTTTAATTGACTTTACTCTTAGACTTGAAAAAGTTCCTAAGTGTCATTTTCCATCTTGTACTTTCCAACACCCAAATAACATTTGCTCCTTGCTACACTGATTATCAACGTAGAGTAAACAGAAATGGACAAAAATATCCCATAAGCAGAGACCTAAAGATAAAGCTGGTGAGAAAGCACAGAGAGCAGGATGACTCAAGAACAGAATTTGACTTCTCCATCCTCCAATAAAAGTTCTAGAAGTTTTTTCCTATGAAAGCAACAAGCCCCAAGCAGAGGGAATGAGCAGAATTCCCAGAGCAGATCTGGGCTTAGCCTGCCCTTCCCTCCTCCCTCTGCTGCTCTTTGAGCCATCCAGCAGCAGGGAGCAGCCCCAGTGTTGGGGGAGAGGGTTATCACCGTATCTTTAACACTTTTATCTGATTCACTGCTCACCTGGTGTCAGTGTTGGTCTGGTACAGCTTTGAAATGGCACAATGGGATAAGAGAGGTCTCCCAGAGGGAATACTGATGGCACGGCACAGGATGGAACAGCAAGGGACAGAGTGCAGAGCAATTCTGCAAGCATTCAGCAGCACAGTGATCATCAGTGCTCATTAACGTGTCAGAGTTCTCAGTTAAATAGAAAAGATAGGTGGATTAAAATTGTATCCCAGGATATATGACTTACAAAGCTTTCTGGCAGTGGTGGAAGTTTAGCAGGCAAAGACAAACAGCCTGGAATGCCAAATGAGCTGAGAAATGCAATAAAAATGCTAAATAAGAGAGACAACACCAAGGGAACAGTGTGGGCACCTCTGGCTGTTACCTCCCTATCCCGGGCACTGAGATGCAGCAGCATCAGCCCCTGGTGATGCTCTGGGGCCCAGGCCCCAGGGGGACACCACTAAACTCAGGGGACACCGTCAAAGCAGGGACACCATCTGACCTGCAGCCAGAACACCTTTCACCCAAGGGGAAGGCAAGAGCTTGTAGGGCTGGGGCACATCTCTGTGCTCCTTCAGCCACACCTACCTTGACTGTGGACATCACGTGTCCAGCAAGCACTAGGAGAGCCTTGGAGAGACTTAAAAATCATATCCAGACCTCACTTCTGATGTGGGAAAGCAGCAGTTCACAGAGCAGGACAAAACAAGGGTGCCCATTCAGAGCCTGGCTGTGCCAGCCCAGGAGGAGCCTGCCCAGCACCCTATCCCTCCACATGCCAGGAACACGGGACAAAGATTCCCAGACCTTCACTTATCCCCAGCACGGAACACAGTGATGCTTCCAACAGAACCAACTTGTTTTGTCTCAGAAATACCAACCATCTGCTCTGCACTCCCAGTTTCCAGCACGCTCCCAATTAATCAGCCATTAAAACCCCTCCATTAATGAGACCAAGAACACCAACATATGTGAGCTCAGAAAACAGAACCAACAAAAGTGTTATTTCAACTAAACTGCTGCAAGCAATCAAGTAATGAAAAATATCATTCCAATCCTGGAGGTTCAAGGCCAGGTTGGATGGGGCTTGGAGCAAGCTGGGATAGTGGAAGGTTGTTGTGATTCGTTTTTCTTAAATGATTCTGTTCACTACTAAGTTGTAACCCCCATAAGTTGCCAGTCATTGTAACCCTGTCCATCACCTTATCCTCGATGACCCAACCCCTCCTCTCCTCCCCTATCAATATCCCATTGGTCCAAGCCTTGGACCAGCCCCTCGCTGGAAGTTCTCCT